>JBAJNP010002688.1:0-45795 GCA_036877545.1 Yasuhikotakia modesta
ACACACACACACACACACACACACACACACACACACACACACACACACACACACACACACAGGTTATTGAAACTGCATTATTTAAGTATTTAATTAGCTTCTTTGCATATTAAAGGAAAGGAGGATAATTAAATTAACCCTGATCTAAACCTGTCTGGATAATACACACCCTTTTACGTACATTACTTGCTGAAGACTCTATCTATACTGTGGTTTATTTCTGGAGTTAATCCAGTGTCGTGCAAAACAGGTGTATGATGCTAACCTAATATACTAGCATTGTGATGTTGTAAATTGGTTGTAAGTTAAAGTTTATGGTGCAGTTGATAACAAACCTATTTACTCCAGTGTATGACTCAGCTTCTGTGTTTCTGATAGTAAGCAAGCATACAAACCATTTAAATTGACCTTTAGATTCAACCTTCATCTTTCGTAGGATACATTCAATGTATATGCACATTTTTAAACAATATTTAATAAATGTTATTGATAGTTTACTTATAGTAGGTTGGTGATTCGCCATCTTTATGAACATTTTTTTTTATTAAAACAAGCAGATTTCAGCATTTCTTTTAAAATTCACCTTAAAATTGCCTGGGAAATTTTGAATAGTGCCTTCATCTATTTTTATTATTTTTTGCTTAATATTATTATTTTTATGTATGTATGATAATGAATTAATAGTGTTAACCAAAACCATGACTGCCCTTAAGTTGTGCTGTCATTTTTACAATGGTCAACACTTTTGCCTCAGTAAAGTTTTAAAATTTGTTTTAAAATGAGTGTACTTGGCTACTAAGGAGACAAAGTGTCACTTAAAAATCATTGTTAATGATAATATGTTTTAATGCAGTTTAGGGGATCAGAACGCAGATATAAGCGATAACTCTGGACAGTGTCTCTGTAAATCATGTCTGACCTGTTTTTTGCCACATTACAAATTATCATTATAGATCACAGAGAAGTCTCTGCACACCCCCACTTCCTTTGCTGTTTGTCAAACAAGATTCTGAGGTTTGGGTTGTCTAGACAACCGAGTCCATCTTGCGTACATCATGTTCAGGGAAATTCTGCAGAGTGATGAGAGGCCGCCTGCTTAGCAAAGTATCGTATGTTTAGAGGAATCTGGGACATAAAGTGTGTGAATTTAAGCAATGTGAGAGACTGCTACTAGCTTTCTAATTGACATTGAATTAGACATTGATAAGCAGATTGTTCTTGATTGTTCTCTACTAATGTTTTAAAAGGCTTACAAATGACTTGCATATATAATAGTATCTTATAAAATAATACAGGCATAAATAAGGCATGGTATTATTAATTGCACGCATTTATATTACATAGTGCACATATATGTATATGACAATCTGATGTGTATGTTACTATACCCTCATATGTGACTCAAACTACATATAATGTGCCGATGAAATGTGTGGTTTTGCACAACATAACAACCACCCCTCCCCCAGGAACTAAAAAGCTCCGCAAGTGGTTCCAGTATGAGTTTTGTTCATATTAACCTTATGTACATTAATGCATATAAAAGTCACCTAATCCACCACTGAGAGTTTCTTACAGCACTGCAAATATTTAAGAATATACAGATTTGTAAGATTTGCAGATCTGATGTGGAGATCTGATGCAATCTGATCACATGGTTACTGAACTTCCTCTTTATTTTCTGTGTGATTTTGATGTATGCTAAAGACAGAAGGGTTTTATTCTCTCATTTCTGATGCACCTTTTAGCGGTTAGGATGCCCTTAAAAGGTAATAGCTTTCAGTCTTAGTTAGAACGAAACTTATTGCAGCCTGGTAGGAGTGCATTTGTGCATTTCATGCATCTTTAAGACAGAACATAGGGCCTCTTCCTGTGGTTTGTACCATGTGGCTTATAAAGTATTAAAAGGCGACAACTTCTGTCTCTTCGCTGTTGTTTCCTGGATCAAGCAGCCAGAGAAATGGTGAGTTACTGCGCTTAGGTTTAATTTGCATTGCATAAATGTTACTTGTTTGCATTAATATACAATTATATTGTGTAGTGTAATAACCTGCTTACTGTGACATATTGATATAATGAAATGTTTTGAACTTATTGAATAATTGTACTGACTAAAAATGAGGCACATTTATTTTAGATTACAAGATTTATTCTTTATTGTTTCTAGATGTAAAAAAGCAATACCAAATGAAGTTATTATTATTAACATCATTAGTATTTATCTGTTTTAAAATACATATATTATAAGAGTATTGTATAAGAAACGGCAAAACTGTGAGGCAGTACACATTAGGACAAATAACATCAGAGTACATCACACATGCATTGTTGAACTTTATAATATAACACAGGCTATAAAAATCAAGACTCTAGTGTTTTACAGTGACGCACTTACAATGCTTACAGGACTTACTGATTACAAACAATAATCAGTTTAAATCTGAGGTTGCTGAACATCCAACCATATTTAAACATGATTTGAATCATTAAATCAATATGATTCATAAATAATGTATTTTTTACAGGCTTAACAATTTGCTGTGAAATTAACATTTGAAGCACATGGAGAAAAGAGGAAGTAGATGATGATTGGACCACAAAGAAAAAGGCGGGAACTGAGGTACAGTGCAGTCACTCATAAAGTAGACAGCACTACTAAAGGTTACTACACAGTGTAGTGTTTCCTACTTTATGGATGAGTGTACTGTTGGCTACGATGGATAGACTGATTGAACTCCATGGAAGCTGAACTTGGAATGCCCCATTTGTGAAATTTTAATAAAGGTTTTATGCTGCTGTGTACCAGTGTGTGTGGCTAATCTTTAAATGCATAGTGAACATCATTAAAAGTCAAATAAAGTCATAATGAAAACAAATTAAGAAAAATGTCTCAAAATTGACACACAGCACACCAATACAATTACATCATAAAGTGAATATATAACCAAAAATATCATAAAATTGCATAAATATAAGTGAAATGAAGACACATATTGTTAAATAGACAATTATTACATTATTCAAATTATTAGTCATTTAAAGCTATACTACATTAGCTGTTAGAAAATGTAAGTATTCATCAGAAATTAATTAATTTTCATGTAATTAATTGAGGTGAGTAATAATCACAATTCAGGTTATAATCACAATTAAATGATTATTTAGGTTCTTCAATCCCACGGCAACGGTTGTAAAAAATTTGATGGCACAAGACCTCTATAGCCATGTAGATCTCCCTGAATCACAGAAATATTTCAACATAAGAAATACTTAGCAAAGTACAACTACCATCAGTCAAAAAAAACAAAAAGAGGAAGTACTTACATAATAAAATCCATCTCTGTCCATTTCCCCAAAAACATAAATGATGTCACCTGCACGGAAGGGAAGCTCGTCCTGTTTAAAGTAAAAACATAAATTAAATTACTTTTTTAGAAACTTTTATTATATTTCTAATTAATTAAGGACTAAATTTCACTAAATGTTACCATTATAATTAACTTGACTGGATGACTGGATAAACGTAGTTACCTCAATGTCCATATTTGGAGAACTTTCCCAAGGGTCATAATCAAAAATGGCCACCATCCTGTGGACCTTCACACCATCTGGCCCGCTAGAAGATTCACTATTGGCTAATTTTTAAGGTACAAAGCAGTAATGAGGTCAGATGGGTAAAAATATCAAAGTTTAATGAGGTAAACATATGGTTATTTATAACCCATTAAACATTAAGAGAGAGAGACATAAGATATTACCTATAGAAGGTGTCTCCTCTGATAAAAAGCCCTGCTGTAACAGATGGTGTTTCAGTTCTCCATCTTCCACAGGAATCTCAGATACCATGTTGCTCGGGACAAAACCGAAGCGGCCGCCCAGCTCCCCACTGTAGAAGCCATCAGCATCTTTATCTCCATATACCTGCAAAACATCAACTACTGCTGAGACAGAACATGAAAGACAACAATGACAGCCTGATGGAAAAGCCAGTCTACAGGTTCAACTATAGCAAACATTTCTGACTCATTAAAAGTTAAAAGAAAATGAACATTGTTCTTACTTTAATAATCTGTCCCTGTTTGAAAGGTAGCTCCTCTTCCATTGTTTCTGGGTTTGGTGACATCACAGCAGGATCATAGGAAAAAAGAGCCACGAAGAGACGTACGTTCTGGTCGTACATTTCCCGCTCAGATTCCCACCTCTCTATGTCTTCCGGTGTAGCGACCCTCAGACCATCTGGATACAGATACACGTCCAGTCCAATCATTCCAGGCCTCTTCCTCAATGCACCCGACTGAGGTCCAGCTGATATCCTCTTCTGTCTGTACAAGCACTGCACCCTATGTTTGCTATAGTGTTACAGCCTAATCTGCCTGGGACTAATCCTCTTGGTGGTAATGGATAAATTTGGATGGCGTCTCCCATCTGGAAACCTGATACCTTCAACAGTTAGAAAAGTACATTTAAGTGATAGTCCATGACAATCTGTACTATATTATTTGCGTATATACTTTATTTGCAAAAGGTTGTAAGAAATCTTAGAGGAATAGTAATATTGCTCTGAGACAGAATTTGGCCCATTTCTGCTGCGCAGAGCCTCAGTGATTAGCTGAGCCATCCGTTCCTAACTGTGCCAAGTAGAGCTAGCTGTTAACCGCATTATCATCAAGGATCTAACCTTGCATGTCCTTTTCACCTCTTCAGGAGAGTCAATTGTGGACAACATGTTTTGCAGCACAGTGCATATAAGGGGAACCGGGCCTTTGTGGGGTGAACTGATACACAGTGCAATGCAAAACTGTGCACACATAATAGATCTAAATGTTTATTTAAACAAACTGTAATTTAATCTTAAAAAATGACAATCATTAAGATACCATTGTACTATCATGGTACCACTTGCCATTTTAATATATGTTCTTGGCACCGTTCTGCATTTCTGACATTTATTGTTTATAGAATGCAATCAAACACAAACCCATAAACTATAAACGTTACTGATGTTAACTATTACCTGTTTGTTTCAATTTAGCATCAAACCTAAATACAAACATACCATACCAACAAGTGATGATACTTTTTTCTGTGTGTGTGTGTGTGCACTTGGAATAAAGATCATTCTTACACAGATAATAAGTTTAATGGGTCAATTTAATAGGCAACAGTAGGCACATAACCCTAAAATGTTACCATAACCGCCCCCCTCAAAAGCCACACCTCCATACAGTGCATAGATGATAGATGCAGTAATAGCCGACTGACTCACTCTCCCATATTGCATTTGTTTTTAAAGACCCCCGATGTGCCAGTTTCACCTCTGATATCTGGCCCCTGTACTCCCATATAAGGACTGTTACATCACAAGCGAGGCACCCACGTTTATAGAATACTGACGTCGCCGTCAAGCGCGGGGCGGGGCGGGGCGAGGGTGGCCCGTCGGCACGAGCGCAGACAGCGAGGAACAGCTGCAGAGAAGCTCTCCTTCATTCAATTAGCTCGCATTTTACGATTTCTCTCTGAAAAAACAAATAACAGCGTTTAACCCATAACCATACAACATGGTTGACCGCGAGCAGCTGGTTCAAAAAGCCAGGCTGGCCGAGCAGGCGGAGAGATACGACGACATGGCTGCAGCCATGAAATCGGTAAGTCATTCTTTTAATGTACCCATGGGGTTGTTTATATCTGGTCTAGTTTGTCCAACGATCGCCAAATTGACATATTGTCCTAAAAGAATTAACCTTATAGATGTCTTTTACCTATAAAGGGCGTTCAATGAGATGTAAACGCTTCATTTATAATGGTCATATTGATTCACAATATAAATATGTGACGGGTCACTTTGATAAGTTGTCATGTAATAGATTATAATGGTGATCATCTAGGATAAATCAGCGCTTCGTTAACCAGAGCGCAGCGGATCGGGTGTAGACTGTCTGGATCTTGGGCGGTGCCTCCTGTCTTACCCGAATCAGCACCGAAATGAATGAGACGACACATCACAGACGTATTAAAATCAGTTTTTCATGCATTTCAGCATTTATTTGAAAAAAATACATATGCATTTTATTGCTTTTGTGTTGGTGCTTTGCGCAACATACCGCATATACGTTGTCATATGCGCAGTGTGTCTATTATTTGATTTAGCATCAGAAATATGTGTTTGTTCATAGCTGTTCATTTCACAATCATAATGCATTACTATGAGTTATTTAGATATTCATTTATATTCAGCAGCGTATATAAAGTCATTCCTAATGTATCCTTATAATTTTGTTGTATCTTATACTTCAAGTTCATATATGGCGGTTATAAAGATATTTCCTCTAAACCAACGTTAGAGGCAGCAGAAATCCTTCTAGAATCTTCCATCCTTGTCATATTGCAGCAGGGTCCATGAATCCGATTGGATATTTCACTGTACATCCAAGCCCTCTGCCTCATTTTAAAGGATTTGTATCTCTAATATAGGGATTCTTTATGTCTGTATGACCACAGTGAATATTTTAACAGTATTTAAGGGTGGACATAAGGGATGCTGTAATGAAAGCATTCAAGGCCTTAGGGCTGTTTGTGGAGGCTGGAAACATCTGCATTTAAAGCTGTAGAGGCTCGTTTCCATATATATATTCCATCCTGGATATATTCCCATCTGAGTGAGACATCAGCTCTTCACAGGTCGAGGATCCCTTAATTTCTGATTTGTCAAATGTTGACGTCATGCTTTTTATAAGGGAGTCAACTTGGTCTTTTCTTATGTGATCCTAGTGATTGAATGTTTTTTACCCTTTATAATAGGTTCTTATTATCATAGATAACAACTGGATGTGTCTTTTTCAACATAATTTTAGTCTAAATAATTAACATATTGAATAGTCGTACAGCTACTGGAAGCCTCAGTAATCCACAGTGATTTCACCAAAACATAAGCCATCCAGCCGTTTATTTGTCATATCTTAGCCATTTTAACATAGATCAGATGTGTTAGCAGTCATTAGCTGTTTTAGCGTAACCACAGACAGGATCCACAAAATCAATTTTGCTAAAATGGATTACACTCATATCAGCTTGATCTGAGTCCCAGCCGGCTGTTAAAACGGAAAGTTCACATCCTTGGAGGGATTGTTTTGTATCTAAACGCTAGACAGGCCTATTTAGCTTCATGGATTGGTGGGTGAGATTTAAAAGCAATTTAACTCTTTAAAGTTGCTCCAGTCGCAGATAAAAGCCCATTTAGCCACAGACCTGATGAGAAAGTGCCCACGGCACTTCCATTACTGTGATGCGTTTGGCTCAAAAGACAGGCAGCCATTGGCTGAGCTTAAAACCAGAACGGAATGAGGTCATCAGCTAATTATTCAGAATTGTTTATGGTTTCTTATCTATAATCCTCAAGCAATTTTTTCCACTTTTTATAACTGCTAGTTGTGTACCTCTAACGTAAATAGCGATGAGTTTTGTGTATTGCTTATTTTAATATCTTTTTATATCTCTTGTCTGTTTCGTTTTGAGTTCCACTTCCTGTTCTTGAACTTGTTTTTTGCTGGTTTCTGCTGTGATCTTCATTGATCTCCTTGAAATAGCTTGTCTTTGTGTTCTCAGCAGGGGAGTATATTTGATGCAGTTCTTTTAGAACTTGTAGCCGAAATCCAAAACCAAAAAACCTTGATCTGAGACACATCACATGTAGTTTGTGGATTCAATTACTGTATTTATCAATATTTTAAACATCTTGCACCACAAAAAGGTTGCCATCGTGTTCTAATAGCTAAGAAGAAGACCGCTGTGAACAATCTAGCTGGGTGATTTCTAATATATATTTCTAATATAATTCTATTGAAATTTATTTAAACATGGTGTAAGCAAATGCATAGTATGGTTTCACTGGCAGATGAAAAGGTCAGCGTGAAAGCCACATGAACCACCAATCGTCTTAGCTTACACTGCAGCTGCCCTGGGGAGTATGTGGGAACATTTTGCGTCCCATCCCTACCCCCTCTCTGTACCCTACCCCCACCCTCCGTACGGCTGAAGTGATTTCTCCTCATGCGTTGTGTATTGGTGGTACTCTGTTGGTCTGCTTCACAGGGGCAGTCATCTTGTTAGATTGAGTTAGATTGGACTACTCTACAAAATGAGACGATTGCCATGGAAACTGCACTTGGCATATAGCTCTTTCTCATCCTCATGGCTGCACAATGCAGCCAGGCAGCCGATGAAGCTTTGTGTGGATGTTATTATTATGCAACTAAAAAACGAAGGCTTGGAAGGCAAGCATATTTATTGTAATGTTAAATTTGTGGTAACAAATTCCAATTTTAACATGTATTTTAACATACATTTTCCTAAACTGTATTTTGTTTGCTTTGATTTTAAAGGTGACAGAGCTGAACGAGGCCTTGTCCAATGAAGAGAGGAATCTGTTGTCCGTCGCCTACAAGAACGTTGTTGGTGCTCGACGTTCCTCCTGGAGGGTCATCTCCAGCATCGAGCAGAAGACCTCAGCAGATGGCAATGAGAAGAAAATCGAGATGGTGAGGGCCTACCGTGAGAAGATCGAGAAGGAACTTGAAGCCGTTTGTCAGGACGTGCTCAACCTGCTCGACAACTTCCTCATCAAGAACTGCAGCGAGACCCAACATGAGAGCAAGGTCTTCTACCTGAAGATGAAGGGAGACTATTACCGCTACCTGGCTGAAGTGGCCACGGGTGAGAAACGGTCCACCGTGGTGGAGTCTTCAGAAAAGGCCTACAACGAAGCTCACGAGATCAGCAAGGAGCACATGCAGCCCACCCACCCCATCCGACTGGGATTGGCCCTCAACTACTCCGTGTTCTACTACGAGATCCAGAACGCCCCGGAACAGGCCTGTCACCTCGCCAAGACCGCCTTCGACGATGCCATAGCCGAGCTGGACACCCTCAATGAGGATTCCTACAAAGACTCAACCCTCATCATGCAGCTCCTCCGAGACAACTTAACGCTGTGGACGAGTGACCAGCAAGATGACGACGGTGGAGAGGGCAACAATTAAGCTAGACTTCTCCATCTAGAAACATCAAATGGCTGGTGGACTTTGGCAGCAGCTTTGCCATGGTTTCCTCTGCGGCAGCAATTCTTTATTTTTCCACAAGTTTAAAGAAAAAATATCAAGGATGGTATTAAAGGGGGGGCTGAAGTACTAGTTTGAATATATACAGAAATATATAGAAGTGAATGGGCCTCCCTCTTCTTGGTTATCTTTGACATTTGCCAAAACCACTGAAATGTCAGTCAGTCAGTCAATGGCCGGAAGCGGGCATTGTTGGTTTGGAATGGCAGCCTCACACTGGCATATGGACTGATGTATTTCAAAGAGATGCTGCTTATTTATGTTTTGGGTAGTAGAAAAGCATTGCAAAAAGAGGGATAGAGAAATATTAATAGAATTGGAAGGAGAATATTTATGGTTCCAGTATTAGTCATGAATTGTTGGTTAGAATCTTCCCCTATGGAGTAATTAAACCAACTGGATATTCTGTATTTAAGGCTTCACCCAAATTTTAATACAAAGTAAATAGAAGCACGTTAAATAAAATTTGTGCTTTTGAATACATTTAATTGATAAAGTCCTGTCGCTTTAACATAGTCACACACGTCATATAATCACACTCTGATTAAAGTACTGGAACCATTTATTTTTTGAGGAACAGGTTGGTGAGATGGCATAGAGCGATCTGTTTAAAAAAAAGAAAAAAGAAAATAGGAAAAAAAATGCAGCTTAAAAGTTTGTGGTTTACCTCTGTGTTTAATTTATTTTTGCACCTGCCAAGTATACTGTTTCGTCAGTGTAAGATAATTACAATGATACTATCAACGATTCAATATTGTGCATGCTGGTGATGTATTTATACATAGCTTGACTTTATTAACTTATATCTTGGATGTTATGTATTACTATAATTGAAAAGTAAACTGGCTTCACATTGTTTATTTATAATTTATCAGTTTTTGATTTGCTATTCCAAAATTGTGATTGTTAACAATAAATCGATCTGTTATGGCGTCGCCGTTGTGACATGGAATGTTTATTTCTTCTCTAAATGAAAATGCTACGATCGGTTCATATTTTTTCTTGGTAAACTGTAATCATAACATTGTCAAGCAACATTTTGCTCTCTGAACAATATATGAGTGCTTTTGTTGTCATAAAATGCACATTGATCACATGTGGTTTAAAACAACAGTGAAGTTACAGAATCAGTGTTTCCATGGCGATTCAGAACATGGACCATATAAGAAGAGGTATCTTTCAAATCAATGATTTGCCTTTTGTTTCTTCATCATTTTACTTTAACTGTCTCCTGGGTGACACATATCTTGAATGTGAGTAATTATGTAGCAGTTGCACAAGAGCCAAAATAATTATAACAATAAAAAGATAAAAGGACAAAAAATCTCAAGTATCATAGATGCCTCATGTCACTGTTGGTATTGTTCTGCTATCATCTAATTACCTAAGCAAGAAAACAATAGACTGAAGTCAGCTAAACATTACAAGCTGTGCTATTTTAGCATTGCAGCCCATTGTAAATTGGTTTCTGCATCCCAGCGCAGATTTGCTGGTAAACATCAGTGTATCTATAAAAGCACAGCGCTGAAGCCAAAGTGTCAACAGGTCTGCACACCCTGTGGTGAATTCAAGAAGACCAAATGATTTTACTCTGCAGTGCACCAACTATCTATGATTAGTGCTCACCACTGCATTGCAGAACTCACCTCTCAGATACAGCGCTTGGTACATTGAATGTGCTTTAATAAGACTAGAATTATTGGTTTACAGCATGCACACTTTTCCAAAAATATGCTTGATATGTAGGTTAGCAATGACAACTGCAGGAAGAAACGGCTGACTTGTTTCATTTAAAAGTCACATGACTCATCTGAATGAACTAATTTAGGCAGCGTGACTAATTGCGCCTAATTATTTTACCCTTTTGCTAATGATGCTAAATTAAATGCCATTGCAAGTGCAATGCATGGATAATATCTAAAAATACACTTTGATTCACTCAGCTTAGGGTTCTGCATACATTTAGCTTATGCAAAATAAATTCAAGTGTTAAAGTTATATTTAAGGCAACAAAATGCAAAATCTTTCTGCATTCTGCTGCAAATAACTATAGCAACCTACACCCAGTAGAGCAAGAGATGAATTTCTATGCTCAAAATGGTCTACAATACCAGCCAATAGCAGGCACAGTAAGCCGTCATATCCACCAATCCTGCGCATGTTGCTAGGGCTCGAGAAGAAACATCTTGGTCTTATTGGCACTGTTCAGACATCTAGAGAAACCTGCAAGGAGATAAACATCAGAGACAGCATTAACATTCAGGAGAAACCTGTCTCCCCCCGTTCACACTGAGTCTTAATCATGTAGACACAAGCTTCCATTTTCTGCTGCGTTATGATTGAAAACAAGACATTGATATATAACTTAAACCCTGGATAAATAGTTTAGATAAGACCATATTTTAGCATCTCTTAGCAGCTAATGTGTTTCTGTGCTATTTATTCATTATTGATTTGATACCTGATCAGTGAATTAGCATTTTGTCTCAAGTACAACAGGAAATATACGTAACACATCTTTCTGTGACTCATAAGTGTTCACATTTAAAGTTTAAACAGCAGGCAGATAAGGGAACAATTTTCAGGGACATTATCGTCTACATGAAGCTAATGCAACAAATATATGATGTTACGGTCTGAGACCATATTTGTCTATTCATTGAACATAAATAACAAAAGATTTTGTAATATATTTTAAGTTTTGCACACAGAGATGGATTTATAGATACATTACAAATACAAGTCCTTAGTACTCCAACAAATACCTGTAATACTTTAATATGCTCTGCTCAACCAGTGAACCATGTCTTTGATTAAATTTTTACTAGTTTTTACTATATAACAAATATACCAGTTAGCTAAACATTGACTAAGGGAAATGAGCTAGTAAACTGCCTCTGGTTTATATTCCATATGTGAACAAATGTAAATGTTTAAAATGCATCCTGGTCATATCAGGTCTGAAAATGTGAGTGATGTAATAGTTTGTGTGCTCTGTTTTAAACAGTCATAAAACAGTATATGAATTTCCAGTCATATACAACGTTAGATTACAGACCAGGCCAGAACAGATCCAATCTCCTGGAAACAAGCAGATGTGAAAGCACTGCTTGTGAGTGATGTAATAGTTTGTGTGCTCTGTTTTAAACAGTCATATAACAGCATATAAATTGCCAGTCATATACAATGTTAGATTACAGACCAGGCCAGAACAGACCCAATGCCGGAAACAAGCAGATTTGAAAGCACTCAGATGTACAGCAAATTCCCTGTATACTGTACAGTACAATGTTCTGTAAAAACATAAAACCTTCTTCAGACTCTGGAACTGCACAGATTACAGTCTCTGCCTATTTATGAAAATTACACTGTTTCAATGCAGACCTGTTTTTTCAGGAATACTTTGGGGAGATAACACAGAGTCTAAATATGAATACAATTAATACACTTGAATCCTGTGTCCCGAATTACCCATGAGGCCTAAGTTTTAATACACATTTTAAAACCCAATGGCCCCCTTTTCCTTCATTATCCACTTCAATATTCCAAACGTCCTTTCAGCTTTAAATTCAGAGTTCATTTGACACCTCGCTACTCAATGTGCCAATGCAAGGTTCATTTTTTACACATTGAATGCAGACTAAATGCATTCCATTAGATACATTTTAGTAAGACAAAATGAGTCCATTTCTACAAATTATCATTTCTTTTTTGACTTTTAGTTGACTTCAGTGTAAACCTGTTGTAAAGTCTGCAGCATTTTTAGTTTGTATCTTTAGTTTGCTGCATTTGTAAAGCATAAACATTTGTAAAATCTGTTTACAGAATGTTAAAGAATCTGGGTGATAGAAATGAGCTGTATAATCTGTAAAAAGCTGTAAAATGCTCTTTTTTCTAGATATAAATGCCTGACATAATTCACTTTCAAAAGTGTACTGCTAGTTTCAGCCAGCAATAAAAGATCATCACAGTAATGTTATCTGAAAAAGCATTTTAATGAAATAATTATTGACCATATATTTGAAGTGGAGACATCACAGCACAAACAACAGTGAACTTCAGTCTGTCTGTCAGAGTTATAATGGAGCTCATATCCTGTTATACAATCTCTCATACAGTTATTTACAAAACATCACAGAGCGACCTTAAGAGGTCACTGAAGTGCACTAGAAGCTTAAAAAACGTATTTAATGAAAACTAGAAGTATTGGGCATTTTTCTCTCAGGCAACAGAGCTGCCACTTTCTTTTAAATATTTAATTTTTATTATTTTATTTAATATTTCCTTCATAAAGTCATTTCCTACTGTTCATACTGATAATTTTATCAAGGAACGAATGAAAAATAGTGCAAAACAACATTAAATATTCAATGTTATGAGGCGTCTACAGAACATTCTGTTACCCAATTGACAAACTATTGCAAATATTACATATTGCAAAAAATTGCAAAACAAAAAAGACTGTCTTTTATACAATACATACAACAGATTGTTAAACATCTCACACTAATACTAAATATATTGATTACTGCACAGAAAGTGTTATTTCCATAAGAAATTGACATATTGTCATTTGCACAAATGTACATTCTATAAATGTTCCTAAACATATTTAAATCAAATTGTCACAGTTTTTTACATTACAGAGTTTTTACATTTGGCACTATATGCAATTTAAAAGCAGTGAAACGCAACATTTTGCTATAAAATTAAGCACCTTTTACCAGATACAAGCTTTGTTTGTATGCTGCAAATTATTTTGAAAGGTACTTGTCCATGTTTATAGCATTTAAATGTTAACACAGCATAGCAAAGTGCAATAGTCGCTATTGCACTTCGTTGCTGAAAATGCATGAATATGTTCAACCACAAAACTGCAAATATCTTCAATCTCATGAAAACGTTTCATCCTCAATAAGATTCTCCAGTTCTCCTTCTCTGCTGCCGACACTGTTACTTCCCCTGCTGTGGGACAGATCAGACCATCATAACATCAGTGTTATACACACACACACACACACACACACACACACACACACACACACACTATTCACCATTCAGCATCATTTATGTTTATGAAAATTAGCTGATTAGTGACTAATGGTCATGTCTGTGAGAAGTATTGCGCTATAATATTTAAGCGCAATACTTAAAATAATAATACATTTAAAAATACATTATTATTAACTGTATTAATTACAGTTAATATTTACCTTAAAGGGCGAAACAGTGACGTATCCCTGCAGGAATTGTTGAGAGATGAAACAAAAGAATAACATTTCAGACATCATAAACATCAGTATTAGCGAATAAAGTGACATGCAAGTGTTTAACTTACACGGTCAGACCTCCAGGGGCCGACATGGACCTGCCCTGCCTGCGACACTCGAAGGGGTTACTGAAGGAGCGCTTTCGCAACATAGACTTCACCAGAATCTTAACAGGTACAGAAAAGCAATTGTGGTACAGGTACAGATGTCATTGTTGTGATACTGATAACATTATTAATAATAAAACAAACGTTATATTTTACATATGATGTAAAAAAAATACAGTTTTACCATCAAATAAAAGTGAATTCCTCTGAATCCACAAATATTAGACAACATTATACAATATCAACATTTATCCAAATCTTAGTCACATTGGAGAATGTTGCTGATTTGACTTTCCAGCATGCATTGTGGCATGAATAAATTATGCTGTTACTTTTATTGTTTTTAAGATTTGTGAATTAAAGATATAGTTAACCCAACACTGACACACATTTTGTTATATTTTACTCAACCTTAAATTGTTTATACAAAGTCAATTGACTGGGACAGTTACCAAAAGCTGACAAGTGGTTCACATACTCACCACAGTAGACAGACTGGGAACTAGCCTCACAGAGTTCTGCACTTCCTCTGCTGTGACCTCCACCACAGTACAGTGTTCCTCCTCCAGGGGCAGCATATCAGTGCCATCGCACGTCACCCATGGGTGCAGCTGTCAACGAATAATGGTTTTAAATTACTCACAAGAATGATGCTCTTGTCTCAACAATCAGTTGTTAGAATTTCACCTTTATTTCAGGTATTGTAAGTCTAGTTTCAGGGACTTTATCCAACATCCTGAGTATGAGATCTTTCAGCCCCTCACTGATCACTGGCCTGTGGAGACAGTATTAAATAAATCACTCATGCTACTTTATATTATATACATACTATATACTTCATATATTATATTCTGTTATAAATATTACACACAGAGGCGTATACAAACTTTTGTCCATTAAAATGCATTCTGGAATGTAAATGTCCCATCTCCCAAAAACTATGTGCATAAACATTTTTAGTATATAGAATTACACAAATTGATACATTCACTCAAGGATAAGTGCACTTGTTAAGCTATTTAATGGAGTATTTTTAATAGAAGAAAGACTTTTCAGGTGTATACTTGTGATAAGATAGGGTGATTTTTACAGTATTTTTGATTTATGCACATGTCACTAACTGGTCTGGAAACTCCACTGGCATGGTCCTGATCTTCTCATGCAGGCCTAAGATGTAATCATCATGAAAGGGGCACTGCACAACACAACATTAACAGATTTGTACTGTATTTACTGTATATACTCATAACTTACTGTATACTCATAAATTTTAAAAGCTCCCACCTTTCCGAAGACAAAACAGTATAATGTTACTCCCATTGCCCATATGTCTAAAGCCTAAAACCAACGAGAAATAGTTAAACAGGAAACAACCAACATTTACATTGTACTAAATGTAATCTAAAGTGTTCTTTGAGTTTTAGGGGGCTCTTACCCTGCCACTGAATCTCTGCTCCTGGTCAATTAGAGTTTCGGGGGCCATGAAGGCCGGGGTTCCGGCACTATTTGACAGGAGAGCATCATTGCCCTCAAACTCATTACTGACCCCAAAATCTGCTATCTTTATGTGTCCATCATCCCCCAGCAACAGATTTGAGGGTTTGATGTCTCTGTGAATGATTTTCTGATAGTGTACTAGAAAAACACAAAACAATTAACACACAGCTTTCAGTTAAACAGGAAAACAACTTACAGTACAGTAACTTACAGTATTCAATACCCAGTATTACGTCTCTAAAGTAAAAACGGGACATGTCTTCTGTCAGAGGAGTGTCAGTAGGGATCTCCATCACTGGGCTACAGTAGGACCAAAAAAAAGAAAAAACACTAGGAAAAAGCTTATGATGTATAGCCATGGCCTATAGGTACGTATATACTTACCCTTTAGGTACCAACTCAAAGACTGATATCAGCACAGAACAGAAAAAATAATGTAAAAATAATGCTCTAAATTCTACAGTACAGATATAATTTTCTGACTATCTAGCTAACAAAATAGGTTCCATTCCAACATTTTATAAAATAATGAGAATATTCAAAGTATGTCAAAAGGATGTTCTGAGAACATTGGTCTAAAACTGTTAACAATGTATATCCAACAATTATTATGCTTTAGTAAAGATCCATAATAAAGAAATGGTTTGTCCTGACATTTAGATAACCTTTAAAAAACTTTATGGGAATGTTTAGGGAATGTTAGCTGGGTAACAGAATGACTTACCCAAATGCAAGTTGTCCTCTGCTGGATCATCAAGAACCTTAAATATCATTATATAGATAATTATAGTTAATTGACACATTATATAAATCCAACCTGTGGCTTGTTTTGGTATCTGTGACCCACCTCAACTAATTTAACAACATTAAGATGGTCAAGTTTCTTCAAGATAGCAATTTCTTGATATATTCGGTCTAACAGACCGAAAGGCTTTGAAAGATTTTCCTGTGATCCATTCGATTCTCTGGAGGGTGGACGCCCTACAAAACCATTATACAACATTATTTTACTGCAGTTAATGAATTTACAGATCTGAAACATTGAACATTGAAGTGTTTATTGTATACTTGTGAACCCAAACTGCTTCATTAGCCTTTTTTTGGATACTAGCTTCATAGCCTGCAATACAATTATATTTTGAGGTTACATGCTGAATGTTTTGTTATAAAAATAATTTCTGCAACACAGTACAAATATTTGCTTACATAGTACTGGTCGTCGTCTTTATTATATGCTAATTTGACCACCCCGTATGAACCCTGGGTAAAACCAAAGAGGGTCACCATAAAATCATATTGTAGATATTTGTATGATTATACCAACCAATTACAAAATAAAATAGGATTTGACATTCGCTCACCTTCCCAATCTGATTTTTTAATTTATATTGGTTGAGCTGAACACAGTCCTGCAGAAATAGAAAAGAAGAATATTGTCACTATATTATAAATATTATACTGCTTGACAAATTTTGCTACACATTGTTTATTGATGGTCACCAATTTTAACTGAAATTGATGTCAGACTCACATCACCATCAGAGATCGACACACGCTTGGATTCAATAGTGGGTCTCCTGGCTGTCCTTGGGATACAGCCACTCTGGTAACTCGATCTTTCCTGCAATGACAGCTTTCGATCCGAGAGATTGAGGCGATGCGGGGTGGTCCTGTAGCCATTGGGTGGGGTCAGTCGGTTGGAGGCCACATTCATGGCTGCCACCATGTCGGCCAGTTCTGCATGATAATCAGGGTCCATATCCAGTCTGTTGTCTGTGTCAGCACTCATAGCTGTCCTGCTTCAGTCTGAGCCGCTTATACCATAAACATCTCAGTGGACATCACAGTGTTCTTCAGAGGGGCCATAAGAATGTGGAGCTATAATAGCAGGATGGGAGTCTTGAGTGTTTTAGCATTAACTGAGGCAAAAACAAGCCCATTCATATCTTTTCTCAAGCCTAGATTACAAATTGCATAATCTGAAGGGATTTACAACATTGGCTCCTATCAACAACAAAACTTGACATTTCAAGGTTAAAATCTCTGTATAAAACATCTGTTAGAAACTGAATTTTAACAATGCTTCTAACCTATAAACCTGCACCTGCATGTACAAACATTATGTTCTGTATGTTGCAATAAACACATTTACAATAATAACTGAATTTATGGATTTATAATCTGAATAGAATTGTAACATCTAGTGCAATAACTTTCATGTCAAACCTTATAGTGCTGCAGAATTTATCAACAACTTTGACAACTACCTTATGCCTTTTAAAAATATTAATAAAAATGCATGTGTTAAATGTTAAAAAACAATTTGAAATATCTTGCAGGAATAAGCAACAAACTGTTATGCAACCAGAGAGCTGAAGTGTTGCATAAGAGCTCAACATCAATCAAAACAACATTCATGTCATAAAAATAAAGGTTTTAACAGTTTTAAGGTGGGTATCAATTACTTACATACAACAGCAGGTATCTGTTTTGACAGCCATTGTTCTGCTTAGTCTGTTCTTCTGCTCATCGGTCACAAAACCCTTTGTGTCCCCTCAGCACTGAAGACTCCAGATTCTTTGGGATCATGTGGGCAAAGAGGATTAACTAGTACAGCCACATTTAGTCCACTGTGGTTATATCTGTAGCCAAAGTCTGTGTACATTAACTGGCTGCAGTTAGTGAAAGGATGTAAACAGTGATCAGCTGTAGTGTATGTTACAACCAGGGGAGCTGTTTTTTACATACCGTTTTAATATGAAATGTTTCTGTTGCATGGTGGGAAGAAAATTACTGTCTATGTGGCAGAGGTCTTAAATCTTAAGTCTAAGTATAACAGGATTCCCATTTGGGGGGTTAAAGAAATAAACTCCTTCGAGGCAGTTTATTGTTATGTAACTTCCAAAGGGACTGTTCCACACACACACACACACACACACACACACACACACACACACACACACACACACACCAAGATTGTTTACATGTTTACAAGTATGTTGTCTGTTTTGAAAGCTTGCTTTTTACATATTATGTTTTTTTTCATTCACGTAGACAGCATTTCGAGATTTTCATTTATAAATATTGATATTTTATATTCTGTGAAAAGGTGCCTTTTTGTTAAGTCATTTTTATCAAATAAAAATCACATATGAACGCTTTTATTAACGCTTACGATATTGTATCAAGTGTTGTATCATGTCTATAAGTTTTAATGAATGGCACAGGGCGACCACGAGCTAAATGAATATATAGCCTACATACATTTACTAAAATAATACTAAATACTTAATAATACTTAACGGCTGTCCAAGGTGCTGAACACGCAGGGAAATCCTTCATCTACACCTGAAGTCAGATGTAAGATGTTTGTTTGACCTGAGAGTTACATGCGCCTGCGATCATGTTTCACGGTTCACACAGCACGACCTCACCGTCACTATACGGTCCGCTGAGCTGCGAAGTCCGTCTGAAAGCTTCGTACATGGGCTGCAATGTATCGTGAATGGGGGTCGGCGCTATGTTTCGACCATCTGAGATGTTTAAACAACGCTGAGCTATTGAATCTCCTGGAAGATGAAGAGACGATACGGGACATTATTAGAGTGAATTCAAAGGTATCGTTCATTCAGATCATAAGCACCCGATTTTACGTCATAAGACTTTATGACTTTTATTGGTTATAGTAACAAACATCATTACATAACTGATATATATTCAAATTGAAGTTTATATTCAATATAAGAAGTATGTATTCATAACTGAAGTATATTCAAAGTTAAAAATGTCAGTAATAATATTCATTCTATCTAGCATGTGCTATGTAACATTTTTATTGTCATGAGCTTTTTTCAGGTTAACTTTTTGTTTTATCTATGAATCTGCTTTGCGGCTATTAAAATGTGTATAAAGCACTACAAAAGTGAATATTTGTATATTAATGTTTATGTGTTTGTTTATGTGATGTTGCAAGTAATGCTCGCTAACATTAAGGCTTTTGCCTGCAGTTACGGGCTCTTCAGAGGTCTAAAGTCATCTTAATGGCCTCCAACTGTTGGCTTGCAGAGCAGAATTTAGCATATCAACCACATCTGACCAAAACA
This sequence comes from Yasuhikotakia modesta, assembly GCA_036877545.1. Taxonomy (NCBI): domain Eukaryota; kingdom Metazoa; phylum Chordata; class Actinopteri; order Cypriniformes; family Botiidae; genus Yasuhikotakia; species Yasuhikotakia modesta. The sequence continues at coordinate 20,091 of JBAJNP010002688.1, forward strand.
AAACTACATCTAGCAGAAAAGCACCAGGCACTTGGTCAACTGCTTTCATCGATTCAACGCAAACAGAGAACGATTGGTAAGATCTGGTGCGATGAAATTACTCTTGAAAATGGTGTTTATCTAACTACAACAAAACTTCCATATGTAGAAAATTTACAGCACAGATTCAATTTTCGGGGGATACAGATGTGTATTAAAGAGAAGATTGATCATTCCAGGAGACAATCTAAGGTGCGCTTGAGATACATGGATTTAAAATACTTCAGCATATTCAAAAGTCCTGATTGAAATGTTTGTTTTTTCCATATCACAGAATATTTGGCAAACATTCACAGAGGGAAAAATGCTACTGACTGATTTTGTGGAATTGCTTCAAAACTCTCAGAAACTGTACCATAAACATCTGGTTCAGACCGAGAAGATCCAGGCTTTCATCATGCAGGGAGAAGACAGTTTTCCTTATGTTGGATATCATCCCAACCTTCTGCTAACACCAACAACAGTCAATGTTTTCAGTGGAGTTTCTCCCGTTATCTTGTTGCCCGGATTCCAGTATCCTCATGTTCAGTCATCCCAGCTTCCTCCTTTAAAGTATCATGCCTGTGATGAATCCTGTTCGATATCCAATGAACCTGGTCATATACAAGAACAGTGTAAATGCACAGAGCTTCACAGATGGCCACAGAGACATTTCCCTTTACAGCCACTTCGGAAAAGTCACCAGCCTAAAATTCCAAAGTAAATGTTTCTTGAGGATCAGGAAACTCAACTACAAAAACTACTATAGTTACAACTATGACAAATCTGAGATCAGGAATATTCTGTTGTTATGGCTTTAAGTAAGTTATTATATTGTCAAAGATCTACATTTTTGTGAACAGTTGTGTGCATTTGTGAATATGGGAAGCAGAATTTAAAACAAAAGCACAGCATTAAATTGATTACTGTTATAAAAGCCTAGCACATTCCTTAATGTAAAAAAAGAGTTTATATTACTTAGCCATATAATACCAATGAGGGCAATTAGCATTGATATGGTAGGTTAGTTTGTATACTTACTGCCTTTCTGAGTATTTCAAGTGGGTCCGCTGGGGGTCTAGGTCCTTGATCAGATTCATCTGTCTAATTAGAGCTCATTAAACAGGCAGAGGGAGGCAAAAGGAGAGCTTTTGTCTGCCTGTTGGCTTCTTTTGTGTCTGGATAATACTTTGGTTACATCACTGTCAGTATGTGCCATTGTCTGCCGCAGCTCAAATTGGGCAATTTTCTCATCTGTCAGCCGAATATTCAAAGGCTTTGAGCAGCTCAGTCTAACCGACATTAACTGCCTCAGACAACTGATAACGTTTAGAAATAGTGCAAGTTAACATTGAGTGTTGCCTGGGTAAAGACCAATTATACAGAAATACAAAAATTCTTTATTACAAAAATAGTCACTTTCATTTTCAGTTGATTACTGTAAATAGACAACTTTTTTAATGCTTACATATTTAAAAATTACTGTCCAAGGTAGATACCCCATTTTGTCATTAAACAAATAACAGTCTATGCACATATTTTACATAGCACAAACAAACACAAACGGTTCTGTGTAATGAACTATCGCTGTTCTGTAAACTTTGAGGCAAATATTTTAGCAGTTATTTTGGTCTCTTCACTCCTCTGTGACGCAGGGACGGTGTGTTTTGGATCTAGTCACTGTTCAAAATACATGTCCAGGATTTACAGTCTCCTAAAACGAGTGTGAATAACACAATCAGATCATGCCATTACAGTTCTGGACATCAGACTCTTCAGTCAGGTGGGCTGTAGGATTTCCTTAAGGATTTAATGCTTGCTTTGCTGGCCTGATTTTGGCATAAGAGCAATTCTTGTCTGCTGCTAGTTCAAATGTCACCTATTAAAGCAAAAAATAACTAACATGAGATCAACAAACTATTGGGACTGAGTTATGTTTAGTTTTTAGTTATATATGTATGAAAATACATATGATGCCATCTGAAGCTGAGCAGATGTCTGAAGTTTACTGCAAGACTCACTAGAGCTTTGATCAGCCATAAGACTGATCACACTGAGGGTCGTTGAGCTCACTGTCTGCTGCTTTGGTCCACATCGAACTGGAAAGCGAGCCATACATTTAACCCCCCTCTGTTCAATGTGTCCTTCTCTGGGCCTGAAAAATGTGTCACTGTAAGATTCTCCCCACCATCTCAGTCGGATCTGGATCACAGGAGAAGGTTTGAAGATGGTCCACAACAGCTTTCCAACAACATCTCAGCTGACCCTCCACCAAAGAGGAAAACTAGTGGATGGAGATCACTGAGCGCTAGGAATTAAAAATGACGCCAGTTGTTGATTTCAGTTGACATTATGCCAATAAATAGATATTAAAGACTTAAAATAGCTCATTAGCATATCACGAAACAGTTTAAGAGCTATACTTCACCAACAACAAAGTACCCACTGAATTTAACCTGCTGGAAGTCATAATAATAATAATAATAATAATATGTATAAACTATGTACTGACAGCTCAGTGGCTGTATTAAAATATATTGTAAACCTCTGAAGATTTCACTTTTTCATTCCTCACACAGATAACATTTGTAGTAAGTTTGATCATTGTCAACAAAGTATAAAAATATAGTTTTCAAGTGTATTTAATAGATATATAACTAAGTATGAACTAGTTTATTTACTTAAATAATGTTTATAAATGGCCACGTGCCCCTAAAATCGACTTAAAATCGCAATAAATAATATTTCTTATATATTCCTCTCCACAGTGTATGGATTGCTGTTATTTCTGTCAGACCAGCTTCTTTAGTTGTAGAGCTTTTGGGGTGACTGTAAAATATGACAGTGTGAAGGATAAGGTCACTTTTTTGGCTCCAGATTTGATTTTCAAAACATTAATAAAATTATTTATGATATATGGAACTTGTGAAAAATGGTATGGGTAAACAAACCTTTACAAGATAAAAACACTCACCCAATGCATATTTTTTGCGGATTTTATTATTTAGTTAGAAGTAAAGCTATTTTCCCTGTAATATATTATGTTCAATGCATGATCACCAGAGGGCGCTACAGTGTTACAGATTTTACTCCGACAATTTGAGCTGAAAGCCCAATATGGATGAAAACGTGATAAACACACAGAAAACAATGTATGTAAATTAAAATAATTCAAAATCTTTATATACTAAATCATAATGTTGACAGTAAAACAACAGTAATATACTCAAAAGTGGTTTTGTGCCTCAAAATGGAAAAAAAGATCACAGAAAAACAAAAATGTAAACAAATTGCTACATTTATATACAGTGTGGTCCAATGGTCTGACCAAGAGTGAGATTTCCTGGGAATTGTGCTTGGGGTGATTCTAACCTTGACCTACAAAATGTCACAAAATGCTACAAATGGAAAAACTTTAAACTCAAGATTATCAGTGGGTCTTAGAACCTAAAAATAAAGGAACTAAAATGTTTGTTGGCAGCAATGCCATAGAAGAACTTTTTGGGTTCCCCAAAGCACTGGTACAAAGCGCAAAGTGTTGGTTCTTAGAAGAACCATATTCTGTACCATATCATAGTCTGTAGAACCTTTGTGTGTGTGTGTGTGTGTGTGTGTGTGTGTGTGTGCATATATACATAAAACCCCAACTGGCTTTTCACACTGTGCTTTTAACATCAAGGACAATAGAATAGCGCACAAGCTCGGCATAGTCCGGCCCCATCCCGCCTGGAAGTGTCTTGGAAGTGTCTGGAGAACGAGGATCCTGCATGAGAGCTGCGAGAGACTCACGCTCTCTCCTGTTTTTCTTCTTCAATCAAACACAATTGAAAAACAACACTTAAATGAGCCACTGATTTCCTATTGGATGATCACACATACATAATTAAAATACTGTCAAAATCAATAAACGGCTTTTTAACAGTCTGGCCTACCTTGTTTGATGAGTGACTTCTCTTACTTGATTTACTAGGAAAAAAAAACACATTTATATAGGTCATCTCCTTTAGCAAAAAAAAACTTCGAAATCATCCCTCTCCACCGCCAAGACAGGAAAAATGAGTTTGCGTCGCGTGTATAACTGATCTGTGGTCAGTGCGGTGACGTTCTTGCCAGCCTGTGCAAGCCACTCTATATCCTGTTTACCAGCACTATGCATGTCATTGGTCTAGGTAAGACACCTCACTTCCTGTTTGCCTCCACTGCACTCACCTGTATTGCAATATTTGATCTGAGCAAGTAAAAAAGGTGTTAGCTCACCACAGGACAAACAAAACAGCGATGAGGATGAGGGCGATCGCCGCGGCCGACGAGAAACAGATGGTGACAAATATCACTGTGTGAATAAATGGCACAAATGTGAAGTTTAAAGTTAGATCATGTATAGACTATTATAGGACTGATAGCAGCAATACTCACTGTGTTGAGTCTCTTCACTTGTCACATCCACCCGGATGAAGATTTTAACAATGTGGTGAAGGTACGAGACGTGGCAGATGTACAGACCTGCGTCCAGCTCGGATACTGGTTGTGTAAACACCAATGCCACACCAGCAGTGTGTGCTGCAGAGCCATCCTCCCTATTGAAAAAGACATTTCTTTAAAAACAATACCGGTATGTACAAAAGCACTGGTGCCATTAGCTTTACATTCATTTACTGGAGATAAATAAATGGAACATTGGTTCATTTGATTATATTCAAACTCCATAGATTTTAAAACACAGGGCATGTGTAAAACATGTACCTAAACTAACACATACTCCAACATAAAATAATGATAAATAGAGACTTTGACTAATTTAAAACTAATGAACTGGCAACCTTAACCACAACTTTACATGCTAGTGACTGAACTAGTTACCTTGACCTAGTTATATGTGCCCTCACTGTGAAAGTGTTACTCATGTGACTGCTATGGGATTGTGCTACAGGAAACATCAACAGTGGCTGTTAAGTCTTACTCATTTTTGAACGCTTCAGTGTAGACGTGTTGTGCACAATCTGCTGACTCAACATACCTGTAGCATTGAGTTTTGTAAGATGGTGCATTGCCATAAGCCCTCAGAAGTATCTTCTGATAAGAAAGATTTTCTTGCAAAGTCAGTCTGTGCTCATTTTGCCCATGTGTTTTGCGAACAAGTGTGGTTTTATTTAAAACCTCAACAGATGAGATAACTGCGTAAAAGGTAAGTCAGACCAAAATTTGTTTAGCCAACAAAATCTGACAGACTGATATACTGAATTGATTAAATATAAATAATGTCAAGTTCATGTTTATGTATGATTTTATATTAGGAATGTTAGGCTTACAATATTTTGGAACATGGACTGTCTTCCTCTCATCGTTGCCATGTTTGTTCCGAATGAGACATATCAAATCCTTTCCCTCATACTGACTGAGTTCAAATTTATAAGTGGAGTTGACTTGCACATTCATTCCATTATACTTGAATTGAACAGCTGGCTGAGCTATTGTGTCTTCACCAGGAAGGACCCAAGAGATGTTGGGTTTTACCCCATCACCACTGTACTCACACACAGCGTACCACAGACGAGTGTTTACCTCTTCATCCAAAAACAATCCACTTTCAGACACACCTGAAAGCAGAAGTTTCTGTTACTGAAACAAGTCTGACTGAAAATGAAATGTTGGCATCTTTACTCACCCCTGTGCCTTTTGAAACCGTATGACTATTTTTATTATCATAGAAAATAATAGACATTTATAACAAAATATCTAAGCAACTTTCTATACACTGAAAGTTAATAGAGATCATGGCTGTCAAGATTTTCATCTGAATAACTAAAAATGTCACTCTTTTTCTGTCAGAAAGCTGTCATTTAGAGCTGTCATTAAAAGACCCAAAGTATGAAGATAGGTCATTCGTACAACTATATTAATGCATTTATGGTATTTATTTACAAATTTACTTATACAGGTTTATTGTATGGAAGACAGCAGTGTGAACAAAACCAGTGTGAAGTTTACGCTTCACACAAGAAACAGATCATACAGGTTCAAAATAATATGAGAGTAAATAAATTATAACCTGTCAATTCTGGGTGAACTATCACTTTAAAATAAATCTGTGTCAGCGGTTCCCCACATATAACCATAAATGTAAGCAGCAGCAGTTAGTTTCACAGTGATTTAGCAAATATACCTAGGGATGGGAGGTTAATGCTCTTCTTCTCTGGTTTCTCTAGGCCACGGTGCTCAACCACACAGGTCACGGCGCATCCGGCATACAAGTAAACAGGAACGTGTGCCACGCTCTCAGCTATCACCGTATGACTCTGCTGAGACTCTGACTGATTCATTATGAGCCCATCTGATCGGATGTCAATATCACAGCCCTCTGTTATCCAAGTGATGGAGGCTGTCGGACTCTCACTCTCCACTGAGCAAACCAGCTTCATATATGCAATGTCATCATCCCATTCGATACTGGACTGCAGTGTTATATTAGGGGGAGCTGCAAAAAAATGACAAAAAGTGACATGATGGTAACCAAACTATCTAAGATACCTTATATACTAGGGCTGTCTCAAAACATAGTGAAATGGTTACCTAGACAGTATTTTTGGGCAAAATAGGGATGTTTTAAACAAGCTTATAATGGCCATAATGGGCATAAAGTTGGTAATTCACACTTTTGAGAACACAAATAATATGTTTAAATACCTAGAAATAATTTTTATAGTCATCACTTTCTTACCACAAACGGGAAGAACAATTTTTCGCCCCTCTTTTGCCTTTAAAAGAGGATGCTCAACTACACACTCGATGTTGTATTCACGGGGCAAACAGGCGGGAAAAGTCAACACACTTCTCACAGAAAACGAGCCATTACAGGAAGTGACATCAGAGTGATCGGTACTATTAAGCTCTTGTGGAAGGATCCAGGACACGTTTGCAACAGGAGCAGCGTTCAAAGCCAAACACTCAATGAGAATGTGGTCCGAGTTTTCCTCAAGAGTCAAACTAATATTTGGGGGAAATGATGCTGAAAAACAAAAAAAAAAACTACTGAATTTGCAATGTTTATAAATTAACAGTTTAAGCCTGGTTGTCGTTTTTCCAGTGTAAATAACACTTTAGGCTACGGCCAATAAAGGCATTCCTGAGAACTGTGTGCGTCCAACTTTGTGGCAACAGTTTGGGAATAAACAGTGTGACAATTCCCCACAGTGAGGTCATAAAGGAATGTTTCACTGTGGTAAAATTTGACCCGCCTGCAAAAAACCCATATCCGGCCACCTCCATATTAATTCTAACAGTTTTGAAAGCTAAAAATGTTTGAAATGTTTAGCAATGATGCTTGTGTGTCCACATACTTCACCGCATCCAGTGCAGTTATAGAGTGTGGAAGTTACCATACAGTGGGGTTGTATAATATTACGGCGGTGATTTGTGTACCTGGCAATAAGACTTTGTGTTTCACATCAATTGTAAACTGCAGGAAGGCTGAATGTCTTCGGTACGAGGCCTGACAGATATACTGTCCTGCGTGGTGCAGCTGTAGGGGTCCTGTGATGAAGAAATCACTGCCAACCACACGCACATCCTCAGGCAGTTCTTGACTTTCCCTTGATTGAGCAACAAAAGTGTAAAAAAAATGCATTTCAAAACTTTGTAATGTATTCAATATACCAGAATTCATATTTTAAGGTAGCATTGACATTGTGCATATATATTGTAAATGTAAATTGTTTATATAGGCTGTTGCTGTTGTTTATATAAGACAACAGAATTATTTTAACATCACATTTTATGATTTTACGAGTTATTAACACCTTTAAAGAATGATGTTAATAAATCTTACTTGGTACAGCTAATTTCATAACTTGGTAAGTCGCCCAGAATTTCCATTCGGATTATAATGTTTGTGTCCCCAACAAATGCCATCAACGTTTGATTTTCACTGTTAATAGCAAGACTGTAGTCCTTTAGCTTCAGGGAGGAGAGATCTAGCGGCACAAATGAGAGAGCTTGTAGTTTGATACATCTGTATGTTTTTCTATTTAGATATAAATAGCGCTTGTACTCACAGTAAGTTGGCAAAGTAACAGTCCTTGTGTTTCTAAAAGGAAAAAGTGAGTATTCAAAAACGCAGGTGATATTTTTGCCCTCGTAAATGTCTGAGGGAAACTGGGTTGAACTTGTGACTCTGTCTGGTGCGGAGATGGTTCTTGGAGAAGGTGGCATGTTTTCGGACTCGGGCAGCACCCATGTGATATTCGGATGTGGTCGGCCTCCAGCTGCTGTGCAGGTGACCTCTTGGAAGTCTTCTTCTCCTTCTTGGACCAAGATGGTCTCCATGGTCATGAGAGGAGAAACTGTGGAGAAGTTTACAAATGAGGATAGTATGCAATAAAACGGTTATTTTTAGCTGTTTCGTTTGTTTACTAAGCTGTTGGAGACTTCAGACTGTTTTATTGTCTCTTTCAGTTTAGACTCTAAAAAGATCATCTGTGTGGTCTAGTTTCAGAGCACGTGACGTGTGTGTGGTCAGGCAGCTGCTACTAATACAAGGGTTCAACAGGAAACACAACACCTGTGGAGACCACCTTGATCAGACAGAGAGATAATGTCCTGTTTCACTTCTCAGTTCTGCGTTTCATCCTCAAAAACTATTAATAAACGTCTTTCATTATAAATTAATATTTTATTTTATTAAATGAATATTTTATTAAATGAATATTTTAATTAATATTTTTCTGGACATGGTCTGGTCTGTTGTGTTTACTTGTAACTACAAAACTCACCAAAGATGTCCACCTCTATGTTCGCTTCTTTAGGTTCAGCAAAAGCTGGGTGTTCCACGAAACAGGTAACAGTGCTCTCGTTATTCATAATTAGCGGGAAATGCAGTATGCTGGTTGAACTGGTTGTGCCATTGGGGTGAGCAGCGTTACTCATGTCCACAGAGAAGATGTCACGTCTTGGAAGGGCACCTGAGATCTTCCATCTGATGAAAGCCTCAGGTTTGGCATTGAAAGCAGAACAAGTGACAGCTTGGTGGAGGGTTCCGTTCACAACCTCTTTCTTCACAGTGATGTCGACATCAGGCCGGGCTTGAAGACAAAATAAAGAATTAAAAACCCTTTAAACACAGTTGAGATCAATTCATTTCAAATAGGGCAGGCAATTTTAGAAAGACTTACAAGCTAGCAAGCTAGTTTTAGGATACCACCCATCCTCCAAAGCCACGCCTCCTTCAAAGCCACGCCTCCACAAAAAATGTGTGGAGGTAAGCAAATACATAGTTTGACAGGCATGTAGGACGTCCTATTGTTGTGTAAAATGTGTGTGTGTAAATATATTTAGACCAATTTACCTGATAGCGATTGCTATCAGGGTGGAAGAGACTTTTAACCAGCAAAGCAAAAATTTTGTGAACAAAACTGCCTACCCTGCCTTTAATGAACCTGAATGTGTTTATACCCACCAATGACGCTGAGAAACATGGTGTCCTTCGTTTCATCATCTTCAGAGTTGAAGACACATGTATATTCTCCCTCAACATCAAGACTCAATACATTCATTTTCACAGTCAAGTTAGTAACTGAAGCTGGGATGTCAAAGCTGTTGTCTTTGCTGAATGGAATGTTCTCGTAATTGTAACCTGCCATTTTCTTGAAACGCTTTGAAGAACCCATACGGTTCCAGGAGGAGAACGTGATTTTGCTCTTTCCAGTGTACATACAATGCAGGTAGACCTCTTCTCCCAAAATCCCTGTCACGGTTTGGTCGAGAACCAAATCTCTGGGCTCAGAATCTGTAAAACAGGAGAGCAACGGAAGCAAAGGATGAGTTCATCCTTCTAAAGACAAGATTTAATGACATAGTCCATTGCAATAATCATTATGGCCTCAACCACTTTGGTTTGTTGTTTATTTACATGCTGTCACCCACTAACCCCACATATATAAAGCTCAGCCGAGGGATGTGTCAACACTTGGCACGCTAAATAAACTTCATTTCATCATTTGAGATAGGAAAAGCAACACAATGATATTCTTGACATGTCCATTTAACGCTTCCTGCTAGTATTTGTGAGATGAATTCAAAAGGTCACAGAATACATTAACCAAAATGAAATAAGACAAACCAAAAAGGAGCCACGCTGAACACGTATAGCGTGCCAAGAGTCTGGGATTGGAGTTGAGTTGCTTTGCATTCGCGAGAGGAAGCAGATGTTTTTGGTTTTTCTTGTGACGCAAGAATTTCCAACCCGGGCCTTTACACACGTGTGTGTGTTGTTGTAAACCGCACTCGACTACTGTACCTGAATCACTGTCACATTTAACCCATTTACAGCTGAACTCAACACTGTGCTCAGAATCACAGCAGCATCACCTCAGAGGGTTAATGATGTTAACACCTAAAATAATGGTACAAACCAGGATAATGCAAATAACTTAAATGCACAAAAGGCCATTTTCATTCTTTTGTAAACTGCATTGTTCTGTCTACTGAACTATTTAAACTTACATACTCTACATACAATTTTGTCAGCTCTACTGATTATACAAGCCAAACATTTGTTTATGTGTCTCTGTGTTTATTGGTTTCAGAAAAGTCTGCTTTAAACAGTGATGTGCTATTCCCAAATTATGATGTCCATAAAGGAACAATGAAAAGTCTTAAAAACAGCTATCATGAATATAATTTCTTTTTTTATTGCATTATTTTTTATATCATCATAAAAACATCACATACATAAAACTATGCAGTATAGGGGCAAAGTGCCAAAATTATAGTATTATAAATTGGTCCATTTAAACAAATAAAGCAAAGCAGTTGTTATTTTGAGTGTCATGTTACTGTTTTCAACTTTTAGCAGCGTTTCCAAAAATAATTAACATTCTAAAATGTTGTCTGGAAATATTGCATTCAATAAAAACATCCAATAGTCTCATTGATCAAGAAAACATCATGTGTGTATGAGTGTCTCGTAATATATCTGTTACACTGTTTAACTGCTGTAGGATGTAAAGATTAATCTACAATTTTTTCAGTCAATTTTTTAAAATAATACAATAGTTACATGTTACTCAAATAGCCAACAACACACACCAGATAATCTGACAGAAGCTGCTTAAATTAAGACAAAAAGAGCTCAATCTGATCTTAGACCTACCTTGTATTTCCCTGCTGTGAGCAAGAGTCAGAAATATCCCTAAAATAAAAAATATTGGCAGCCCCATGATGAAGTCATTAAACAAAGCAACTGGAGCAAAACCACCTGAATGTATGTGCCAGGTAGTGTGTGTGTTTGACTGAGTCTGTCAGACAAGAGGCCAGAGACAGCTGTCATGCAAGTGTGTGTGTGTGTGTGTGCGTGCATCACCCCAAACCCAAAATAGCTGAGCTTAGTTTGTGTATAACCCACAAACTGTATGTCTCTACTATTTTTTAAAATAATTTCTTGCACAGTTATTAATTATTGACTCTGTTCTGGTAGTAAATAATAAAAAAAACACACACACAAACCAAAAAAAGACGTGCCACAATTTCGTTCTGATGACATTTTCCTGCCAATTGTCTGACAAGATTTAAAATTATGGGTCAGGACTGTCAATCATTTTCACGGCCTATTAAAACAGGCAAATACCTATTAAAAAGAAATAATTGTAATTGTGCAGAAACATGCATTCTAAGTTGGTAACTTGGTTACTTTTGGTAAAGACTCGCATTGTCTTTCAACTGTTAAATTGTCAGTTAACCTTTTGAGTCTCACATCCACTTTCGATACATCTGATCTGACTCAGGAGATTATACAGAAAGTGTTGACTCAAGTATCGAGATGATGTCTGAGGTTTCAACGACATTTTTACTCATTCACTAAACGATGAGAAAGAAGTTTCAGTCCACGGTCGAATCATTCTTTGAGGTTTTCAGTTTCCTACTTCAGATCCTTTGCTGTTTATTCTGTTGAATTTAAGTAGTTTTTTATATGTACTGCCATGCAGAAAAACAATGTGTTACTTTCGGATATAAAAATGATCATATTTTCATGCTTAGATACTCAGACACACATGTAGCCACACAGAGACACGTTCACACTTAAACACACAGATTTACACCACAGAACGACGGTTAGAAAGGTAAACAGGAAGACTGAGAGCCAAGCAGAGACCTCAGCACGCGGTTCCTGTCAGACACTCTTAACATCTCCTTTAAAGGCAGTCTGAGGAGCTTGTAGAAATTAGGCCTTCTGTATTAATCACGTATTTCTGCCTGGTGTCTTCATTTGAGTTAAAACCTGCTTCTAAATGAAACTGCTACGTATAGTGTTATTGTCACACCTTATACTGGAGAGAAACACTGTCAAGCAAATGCAATGAGTAGAAAAGATTTAGTTAGATATCAAGAAGGTTACTTCAGAGAATTGATTTTTTTTTATTTTATTAGTTTTTATAAGCAGAATTGTTTATTGATACAGTGTCTGAAAATACTGTGATGCTGTACATTGTAAAACTGTAAACATTAAGTTGTTAATAAGCTTATTAAACTATCTGACCATTCATAATTACTTGATCTTAATCAGGTTGATGCAGTCATTGGACCTATAAATCTTATAATTTAAATTAACATTTAAAAATGACCTGACGAAAGTTCTTACAATACATTTCACACAGGAAAACACAAGTGTAGTCTCAAGTGTTGTCTCATTTCACAAGTGTAACGTGATACACATTAATCAAATAAAAACTCAAGCTCATAACTATTATGTTAGAAGAACCCTTTGTTAGAAGAAACAAAATCTTAGAAGTTAACAGGAAGATCTAGTACCAGTGGACCTCCTGCCATTGATGACAGACGGCAGGTGAGTTGGTGTCCACTCACGACTTCAGAGAGGTTAGAAGGAGCCAATATTCTGCATACCACAGCTAGCAAGTCCCCCACAGGTCTGTCACTCAGGTCCCTAGAAAGCAAACCTGCTGGCTTTCATCATGCCAGCAAACATTAATGCCCCCAAATCCACCTTATATTCACACAAAGAATAAGCATAATATTCACATCACAATAAAGTTCTTTAGAATATGCAAAACCTTGATTGTTTGGTACAATGACTGTACCTGTACCAAAGGTTAGCTTATTAAGAATTCACTTTTGCAGTTAAAAAATAGATACTGTGCCAAGGACAGCTGTCTGCAACTTGTGTGGAAAACAAATTACAGCAATTTAAAGACAAGAATTTAAACTACCAAATTTGCTAAATATACAGTTAACGTAATAAGAGAAGTTTAGTCAACAGGCAAAATTCACCCCGTTTATCAAAATGTAAGAATTAGCTTCTCTAACAGTCTATCCTGTTTGGCTGATGCCATCTAGGCCACAAAAGCTAGCGGTTAACCAACCAGCCAATTGGTTATATAGACATTGTTTTACTCATTGTATTGTTGCAAGCAACGTAGTCTTTCTAACATACTGTCAATAGCTAATGTATAAAGAAGAAGAAATATGTATACAGAAGACACTGTTCTGCCACTCAGTGTACACAGATCCCAGGGGAGTTGAATAGTATTGCAAGTAAATGAGTTTATAAAGATTGTCTGCCTGGCAGGATGCTATTAATTACATGGCAAGTAATTACAATTACTGCTCCTTTCAAGCAAGTATTTTCCCATTATTTCTTTAAGCTGACACAGCAGAATATGCACTCAACCTGTGAATAAGACCATAAAGTTCTATATGTAGACACAGGACATGGAGGGATGAATCAATATATTTCTTAAAGTCGAATCAAGCTGAATCAGTTGAATCAAACATAAACCGAGTGTGTGAGAGCCAGCTATCTCTGAGCCCTGGGGAATGCATGTAAAACAGTCAGCATTCTACCTGAGCAGCCAACCAGAGTTTGTATTTTAATAAGGCCATTAAAACTTCATGGTTTACTGTTTTTAGAAGCACATTTAATCATTTCTAAAATACGGCTCCTATAATGACCACTTCATCAAACCGGTGTCATTATTTGAAGGAAATGTAAAGAGAACAGAGAAAATGTTTACAGGGTAGCATATAAATGTCATCAATCATTTAAAGTGATACAACACATTACCGCCATCTACAGGCAAGGACACGAACTGACACATACTGTACGTCCATAAGGAACGCTTTTAAAAGTTGCTCAAACTAGTCGAAAAACTACAATTCAGTTTCCATTAATTTACTACACACCCATACCAGTAGTTGCAACTACTTGTTACTTGTACTTTACATTAGTTATACTGCATTAATGCCATATATTAGAGGTAATCAGTATTATGGCACATGTATGATTTTTTTATCTTTTCTCCCTGTGAAAATGCAGAGATCCAAAACCTCTTTAAATCCTCCATAAACCCGGCGTCCCACGAGAGCTGCGTCTGTGCTGATCTAAAGGGTTTAAAGTGTGGCTCATTTAAAATGCCCTGTCACACTGCAACAACCCGATCATTAGCATTATTGATTCGGCTATAATGAATGTACAGTCAGCCTGTATGTTTGGTGTCTTAAAGGTGAATGTGTAAACGTTATAAATGCACAATTTACAGTTCCGCATTCAGGCCTGACATTTAATTCTAATGAACCGTTGTCAAACCAACGCGTAATATAAAAATCACAATTATAACATTGCCATGATTATAACATTGCCTGTTGTATGTTTAAAATACATATGGCTACAAGTATCACTCAAAATCATCTGGTGTTCTTGTAGTTGTCTGGGTTAATGCCACAGCTGTGGTAAATCATTGCAATGGCAGGATCGATCACTTTAATAGGCCCAAGTTAATTACAGTAATTAGTCATGTACTATTAACAGGAACTGTAAAGTGGTTTCGCTTCAGGACCCACAGAACATGAACATCTTCGATGCTGTGGCTGGCGGAGTACTGGTGAAGTATGATGATTGCAACATCAAGGTCATGGGTTCAATTCTCATGGAACACATATACTGATAATGCACTGTTTCTTTCAATAATAACAGATTCTTTTTCGATAAAGAAATCAATAATAACATATTTAGTAGTTAAAAGTCAAACACGCCAATCAATTAATGTCCAATGATGCATAAGACACCAATGTCTATAGTACAATAGCCTATTCAGTGGCAAATTCATTATTTTGGTCCTTTTATATTCAGCAGTTGTAAAGTTCTGTTCAATGGGCAATGAAACAGATGGTATTATTTTTATTTTTTTTGAAAACCGACTGAATGACCTTTGCTGTTTGCAATTTAGAGATGCAAAGCCAGCTATAATTCAGTCAACACAACATCACTCTACATCACACTCTCACAGATTTAATTATTAAAAGCAAACGTAACATTACTTGGGTTGGGTGAATATATTACTTTCCACAAGGGCGTTCTGACTGACTAAATATATTGGTTGCTCTTTTAATCATAAGAATAAATATAACCCACTTGATTCTTTACAATTCATACACATTTTCTATAACATTGATTCCCAAACTTTTGCCCTGTATTGCTTCATTTTTTACACGCATGCACGCACGCACGCACGCACACACACACACACACACACACACACAGTTTATTTTTACTCACAAATATTCTTGTTTTCTTCAAAGAGGAACAAGATGCATTAATGTATAAAACATGATTGATGAGCAGCCCTAATATTTTACATTTGCAGTGTATTTTGTTAAAAAAAGGCCAAAATACTTATTATTTATAATCTTAAAAAGAATTTTACATGCCTTTTTATAGCAATGGAAATCATATGCTAAAGGGTTAAAATTACAGAAAATAACAGATATGTTATAATTGCAGCTTCCAAAACAGCATMAAAAACGTATCCCAAATTTGACAACCTGCCAGAGTGGAAACTTTTGCCACTTTTATTAATTTAAACATTAGTCTCTTCTACCAAACGCTGGGAACCAAAATAACTATAAACCTTTAACAGATTAGAACCATTTACACTCATGCAAACAGACTTCTAACACCCAAGCTGTGACTGCCAAAACAAATACAGACATTTGACCTGTAGCCCACGCAATAAATCAGTGTACTGTAGGTTCTTTTGGTCAGTTATTAAAACATGAGGTTTGCTTCCTGTGCAGTTAGTGACTCACATGTCCACCAACTGTTTTATGGTGTTCAACAGCTAGACCTAAAAGAAAAAGACTCCATTATTAAATTTCAGAGTCTGACATTTTGCTACTAATAGTGTAGAGGGCTTGATTTTAGGTCAGTAAAAGCAGTCTGACTGGAGCCAGACACGGGCCAGACGTTTTATTGCATTCTGCCATTATACAAGCAGAGAGAAATGAAATTGCATTGTCACGGTTTCCAGAGCTCATATCTCCAATGAAGGAGTGACATAATTGTATGGACCCTCTAGGTAGCAAGGCCAGTGGTGAATTTAATAACGTGACTTGGCGCCCAAGAACACAGAAGGCACTGAGCTGTCAGAGGCCCTTTGTTATCCAGACAAAAAAGGTGCCACTATTGAGACTAATAATTGAAGCACTACATTACTCCACGATTTATAGCCAGTGGGGTTACGGAAACTTTAAGGTCTTCCTATTTCAAAGGCGACTTAATACAGCTATTTAAAAAGTGTTCTTTGTTACTGTCTGTCCACTTGACAATTTTCTTTAAATGGAGAATTTAAGTCATTTTAAGGTCAGCTTATACCTCCCAAACATTCTATACAAGCACAGCAAAACAAACACAGTACGCTTGTATCGGCCATTATACAAATAAAATCTTGAGCCAACAGACTATTGTGAGATTAAATTGCATCTGTTATTCTCTGAAACAGAGTTCAGTTTGGCCTCTGCATTCTTTCTAAATGCTCTGCCTGAACCAAACGCAAAACGTTCTTTATATTTCGTCCTCAAATGACTTAATGGATTACATTTTATCCTGAACTCAAACAACTTGTATTTAATTCAAAGCACAATTCTTGAACCAAAACAACTTGGCAACATACAGCGATACATAAACAGTATGACATTCATTTCCACTCAATGTGGAACGGATTAGAACTGCAACAGCCGCCTGAAGGACGAATGACTTTGGAAAAACAGAAACGCCAAAGTTAGGATGTGTTACTTGAATACTTCCTCGCACGCGTTTTCCACCAGAGTTTATGCTTCCGTTATTTCTTTCTACTTTTAATCCACAGTTCATCTTTCTTTTTGGGAAAATATAGTGGGAACGGGCGTATAACGGAGCCAATCTAGATTTATTTATTGCATGTTTATATGGGCTTTGGTGTTTAATCGTAGTTAAAGCCACAATAAACGCCACAGCCTGTTTGTACATTCTTGCTCATTTTTCCTGCTCATTACGTTTCTTGGCAATGCGATTGTAAATGTTAGCTATGTGGTGCATCGTACCCGGCTGCTATTCGTTGTCTATTTTGCTTCCTCTTGCACAGCAGGACAGAACAGAGCCTGACTTCTGCCCGTCACAGCGTGAACGCAGCACAGCCCGGCGTTAAGTCCCTGTAATAAGAGCTTTAAAAGGCTTTTCCTCTCGCATCCCTCCTCCCTGCTATTAAAGATGCATTTTGCAGTAAATCAAAAAATGCATCTTTAATGGTTTACTAATAAAACTTGAATCAGTTTTAATAGAACGAATGGATAATGAATTCTGATACTGCAGCGAGTCAAATACAAACTAACGCAGGTGATTGAGATCCACCAAACAACTTTAACCACGGAAACATTTTTGCGCATGCTCAGTAGAGGGCTCTTAAACTCCCCAGGGGATTGTTGTGCTTGTGCCCTCCCACAGCCCAACACTACACTCAGTCTAAGACTCTTGTCTGAGAAATGCCCACCTGCCCTTCAGTGTAAACAAGACAACAGGTGGAACAAACACATCAAAATGTCTTGACAGGACAATGTGCAGCTGACTGCTGTGTACATGGTCACTAACTGCATTCATCTGATAGACTTCAGCTGAAAAGAAAACAACATTGAAAACCAATCTGTTCTTTGAACTTCATTGATCTCTTTCAGGAATGTATCATGGTTATATGTTGTTTTAAAGGGATTTAAATTCACCTTGGATTATTTCTGCTTTAGCACTGAAAACACTGTGACTGCCACTATTATTTTTTAGAGACATTTTTGCCCACCCAAATTGTTCACAAGGCTTACATGCCACAATTCCAGTCAAAGCTCAGGTCATGAGAGAAGCTTTAAATCACACATGTTCTCATTAACCAAAACCACAAATTACTGAACAGAATTTTCAGAAAGTGTTGGTTCTCAGGACCAGTCAAATAGTTGGAACTAATACATTTTTCAAACATCTAAAAAGCCTCCAGAACGTGTATGAGGCAATGCAAAATATGAGAGAGACCCTCTCATTGACATTGTTCTCAATCCCTGTGGGGTTCAAAAAACAAACAGGATTTTGTTGACTTTGCCTTCATTGAGTTTCGGTACAAAGCGCAGCTCATTTACAAAGCAATTAGTGTTCACTGGTTCCTTAAAACATGCTATATCTCATCTGAATGTCAGTGTAAATGTTTAGATTCCTTGACAAAAGTCAGAGACTTACAAAGTTGGGATCGCATACTGCAAAAACACTTTAAATTTTAATATGTATAATGCTACAGTAAAGCTTTAAGTTATGTTACTGTATATGATTAAAACTTAATTTTACTGTGACTTATGAAAATTGTTTTATTAACTGAAACATAAATTAGTAAGTTAGTAGTGGTAACTAAAGTTAAATAAGTAACAGTAACTTTCTCCTAGAACTTTAAGCATTTTTTAAAAAATTGTATTAGCACATTCATGCTCCGTTTATCGCTTAGTGTGAGGAAAATATAAACAACAAAGTTGTTGTTTGAGAGTCATTTGGTAAATACTGGAGAGGCATTGAGCTCCCAGGTCTGTATTGCTTAATGACTTTCCTCAGCAGCGAGCTAAATTTCTAGAGGAAACATTTTTCTGCTGATGTCAGAAGAACTTCTCCAAACCCACATTCCCATATTTCCCTCCAGAGTTGCTCACATAATTAGACATGAAGCAATGACCTAAAGCAGTGAGGGAACACTGTAGTCCAGGATAGGAGATTTTTACTCCAAATTTAATTTTCCACTCAAAATCACCATGTTTTAACTCTGATTTATACTTTCTCACTCACTGAAGCATTGCATTATTTCCAAATCCATGAGCTTAAACAATTTGTCTGTTCTGCTGTGTCAGGTTCTTTGATGTGAGCTTGCTAGTTCTTGGGTTGCGTTCGTTCGCTAACAATGCTGTGATCTTGTGCATGTTTTCTGGAAGAGCAAAAGCCAGGCTAGCATGGAAACAGCTTGTCCTGTTGTTCATGAATTTGTTAAATTTCAGAATTGACACTTCTGAAGTGTACCATAGTGAGAGGACGTGAGGTTTACAAGAGACATTTGAAATTAGAGAAGCAATCAGAAGGAAACTGAAGCCAGCAGAAGTCAGATATTTATACACAAACTGGACAAACTCGCTGGTGAAAGCAGTGATGGATGAGATTGGGGCCACTGCGGTAAGACAACATGCCCAAAAAAAAGCACAAAAGCTGTCAGGCTGTAGAGATGCTAAAATCACTTGAGTGTTGAAAGCACGACAGCGGGTTGAACACAAGGGTTGGCTGAGGGTCTTATTGCCTTCTGAAACTTCCTGGATAACTTTGCTGATAAGCCACACGGATGGAATTGGAATTTGAGACAAGTGCTACTGTGAAATTCTGTCATCATTTGCTCATGTCAATTCAAACCTGTTTTATTTTTGCTTCCGTGAGCCACAGAAAGAGAAGGTGTGTAATATGTACTCATTGCTCTTTCCCCCACAATTACAAATAAATGGGCAGTGATGTTTTCAAATATATAAATAATGAAAAAGTGCTACATTTAGGATTTGTTCCTCTTATAAAGGAACAATGATGATTTTGTTCCTCTTATGATTTTAAAAAGTTATGATTTAGTAATTTTGACCAACACTTCTTGAAATTTGAACACTTCAGGCCCTATTTGTTGTAATTGCATGGATAAATGCGCCCAGAACCATTTTTTAAAACAACAACATGAGGGTGAGTTAACAATAATAATAAACTATTCCTTTAAAAACCTGTCAGATGCCATTGGAAGGAGTCTAAAGGTTCCCATTGAAAATATCCAGTGGGGGGTCTCATTTTACCAGGATCATGTTGCAAGATCAATCAACAGCAGAAAGAGTTACTCAACACTGTACTAGCAAGACAGATCCAGTGCTGACTTTGTATGTATGTCATGTCTGTGTTTTTGTGTGGTTGGTCAATACAGAGAAGAATAGACAGCCTGATGTATCAGGGCTGTGCTGATGTGATCGATTACCTCTCATTGCCAAAAATCTATTTTCCTTCTAAATGATGGAGAGGGTGCTGAGTTGGACCTAATGGAGGGTGATGCGTCGGGTCAGTAGCCAATAATCGCAGGTGTGAGGAATCTGTGTACGAGGGCTTTTGGGGACAATGCGCTTAAGTTTAGAGACCCATCTTATGGTAATGTTTAGTCTTTGTACTCTGTTGTGTTCAGACACTAATACTTATAAATGTATGAATTGTATTGCATCCTGAAAGTCAAGCAAAAACAAAAAGTAACAAACATAATATATATTCATATCAGACCATGTAGCAACTGTAAACAAATTATGCTAGACTATTTCTCAGCACTTATCTGAGCATGTCTTTAATGACTTTCTTAATACTTTATTTTAAGATATTGTTTAAAATTAGGACTAAATATTTATATTTAAATGACACTTTGTTTATTTGTGTATTTTTATTAGAATGTGGCCAGATATTTTTGTACCGCCATACCACAATCACATCCAGACACTGTCATAAATGTCACAAACACGACCAAACTCAAAGAAACGTTTTTATTATTAACAAAAGGCATCAAAAACAAAGCAATGGCATCAATCGTCTGCATAACTAATATGTACAAAATAATCTTTCACACTCCTGAGAACTAAATATAAAAAAGAACATGAGAAAAGCACATTTAACAAAAGTAAAGTGTGAACATCTTAATGTGTTCTGGCCCATATAAAAATATGTTTATTCCATAGACAAATATCTCCTGTCAGATTATATTTACAAAAAATAATATGTACTGCAACTGGCCAATGTAACACTTGAAAGTGCTATTGTTTAAATTTCCAGTGAGATTTCACAACATCAGGTGCTATCAAACTTGTAACAAGAGTACAGAAAAAACTTTTAGCAACAGTAACGCCAAACATCACTTAAGAAACTCAGAAGAAAAAAGTGTGTCTTTAATGAATAATGACAGACTACACATTGATATGTTTTTACTGTACTGCCAAAGGCACTATGCATATAAATATAGTTTTATATAAAGCAATTGGAAGAACAACATTATCCAACCAACTTTAAGTCAGTTTTAACCATTTCTGTAGCCTCATTGCATAACCCAGTAATGAGGTTACATACAGTCTGAACCCCTTTAAAAGAAATAAGTGTGTTTAAAACACACTTGAGAAAACATATGATCATAATGAAAATGGTAAATCAATGCCCTACACATGAGCTTTTTGCCTTAGTCAAAAGACTGCATTTCTGATAACTGTCCCAAGTAATATAAACAACCAAATCAATTATTTAGTTACTTCAATTGTGCATATAGACAGAACACAGCTGTAGAAACATTACAGCTGATTTACGTGCAATGAGTCAAAGCAACAGCAACTGCCGTATCTTTTCCAACAGGCGTTGCGCGCGTCCGTCGAACAGATGCTAGAAATGCAATGAAACGCAGGAACTATTAATTAGGAAGTTCGTGCTAAAGGAAACCAGTTCTGCGAATACGTGCCAGACCGTTTATTCTGGGAAATCTGAAGCGATCTGCGCTGGGATGGGAGTAGCAAGGGTGGAGAGATGGAGTGAAATAAGAAATCAGCGTTAAATTAAAAGGAGTGCGCTAAATCCGCACATGCCGCAAGGCATCGGCGAAACCACAGCGTGGTTCTTTTGATCTGTCACAGCCACCCCGTTACCTCATGACAGGTCCTCAATGCAGCCACATTTAACTGGTCTAACTTATCCATTGGTGAAAAGCAAATTACTATAAGACGGGCGTGTGTGGAAATGCGTCAAAATATAGAACAGTCGGGTTAAAAATAGTCGAGTGTTGAGTTTAACGTAGTGCATTTGCACTTATATACAGGCAAACAAAAAATCATGTTCTCAATTTATATTTTTGTCTTAAACTTGCATAATAAACTTTATTCAACAAGCCCTAATGCTTCTATTTTGCTTCTCGTTTTTTAGATGTTAGCCAGAATCAATACGACAATATAGATTTTTTTGAAGAGCATGTATCTATTGCGGAGGAAAATTCCCTCCAGTCAAAACATAGGACTTATGACTTTCAAAACTTATTTGTTACTAAAGTACTAAGTGATCCTGTACGTGGATTACTGGTAAAGTGATTTACTGCAAATGAACAGAGGACCAAGACCACCTGCTTTTAAAGCTAACAGTCATGTGAAATGTGGTAATTGAAACTGTTACACACAAAGTGCAGCTTCATTTTTAGCAGACTTGTAAACCTCTCTCTTTACATCTTGAAATCTCACTGAAATCCATTCAACAAAACCATCCAAAACGTAGTTGCAGTAAATTACAGGCGTCTAAAAACATGAGGATGAAAACAGGCTGGAGTAAAATACATTTTCAATTATAATGTACATTTTATCTCACTCTTCCGAGTTAAATAATGTTTTCCCATTGATTTTAAATTACTTATTGTCCAGTAAAGTTCCTTCGACTGTCTCGTGTTCAAACGTACCACTCCCTGCGTGAAATCACAGAGCCGTCTACGTGTGAGACGTAATCGCTGTCTGTGCCGTTGTCATAGCACTCAGCCTGCAGGTAGGGGGAGCCGTTGTGCAACGGTGGCCCACTGGGGTTCACGTTGTGATGGTTGTGATGGTCAGAGTAGTACGTTCCCTCTCTCTGAAGGCTGAGATTGTCGCTCCAGCCCTCCATGTCTTTGTGGTCACTTGTGTAATCGGGATAAATGATGTCTCCATCAGGTTTGGGCTTCAAATCCTGGCTGCCATTGCCAGAGTCGTCTCCGTACACATCCCGTAGCTCATGCGGTTCAAGCACGTCCAATTGCGACTCCTTCTGCATGTCAGATGGGCCTATGTACTGCTTGGTGTAGTAGTCACCTCGGAACGTTCGCCGTTGGCGCATGTAGACGACTCCAGCCAATGCAATCAACAACACCAAGATCAGGATCCCACCGACAGCTCCACCCACAACGGTGCCCAGGCTGCTGTCTGACAAAGAACCTTCAGTTGGGGAGTTAAAACGGGCTTGATGTTTGATTGGAGCTGTGATGGTTAAGCTGGTGTCAGGCAGGATGGATTGGGTGGTGGTAGGGACCGCAGTGGTGGGTGGTGGTTCTGAAACAAAGAGATGTGGGCAAACAGGAATATAGGAGAAGATAAGCAAATATTTCAGAGGCAAACAATGGAGAACAGTAAGCTGAAAGAACAAATTTCACATCAGGTTTAGGTAACAGGCCTTGATGATTGACTAGCAGAGAAAACTGTTAAGTATTAAGTCTATTAAAATGATAAATTAAACTTTCCATAGACATTGAACATATGGAAAAAACTTCAGGTAATATAAATGTTAACCTGATTTATGTATCTATTTCCTGTATAGGATGTCAACTATGAACTATGAAGTCTAAACTTTTCTCAAGAACAAACAGGTTTTTCCTCTAAAACATTCTGCATATTTTCCATTTTTCTGCTTGCCTTTCTGTCAGAAATGTTGAGAATTTGTGCACCATGAATGTTGCTGCGACTAAAAGCTGCTTTTAAAGAATTTGTATTATAGATGGAAAACAGGACAAAATAATAATGAATATTTACGTTTTGGGTGGCTAAATGTGTGGTACAAAACAGAGCTGTTAAATAGAGACTGTTATGAGAGCTTCAAACTTCATTGTAAGATTTTTACAAAGTCATTGTAAAAATCTCACAGACCTTAAGTCTGTTCAGCTGCCTCTCAGAATCACTGTTAATATTTTCAGCAAGTATTTACAGGATTCACAAATTTAGCTTCAGGAAATGCATATTATTTTAATGTCAACACAAATGTCTGATGATTACATTTACATGATTTATCTAAATGAAGTAATTCATTTAGTTGTCTGTGAATACATAAAGATAATTATAACATGCTGCACTAACGCTGTGGAAACAGCATCAGTTTTAAAATAATTTGTTATTTTTGAGACAGACTAAACCTTTGCCACACTGTGAGCTTCCAGTTGGATAAAATGTTCAAAAGTTGAAAAGACTAAATAAACAGCTCTAATAAAAGCAAAACATAGAGCGTTTTATCCTTGGGTGGAGTGTCTCAGCTGCATGAAGGATCTTAAGAAGCCAAGCCAAAGATGCTACTGAAGGAGGTAATTAATGACAAGTCATGCTGCAGTTTGCCTTATAATTTATATTCCGTTTGGCAGTTTCACAGTCACCAGCTTAATGCCTTTTTTCTTGTTATTCCAATGTGAAAATAACCATGTGAAATTGTTTGAATGATATCAACAGTCCAATGTTGCTCCTTCAAACTTCAGCCCCCCATTGATCAAAACATCATCACAAGCATCAAAAGTCCTCTAAGGTTACAAGAAACCTCTCACCTTGTATCAAGAAATGAACATCCTGAAAGCTCTGCCCAACATCGTTTCGAACTTCACACCTGTATTGTCCAGAGTCATTCTGCTCTAAAGGGCGAGTAAACATCAGGCTGCCATTAGATGTGTCCACACCTGCAGGCATTGGGGCGTCTAACCTGAAGGGTGACAAAAGACAGGATTATCAGTTTAGGGCACGTCAACAAGGTCATTTTTCTGCACACAGCCATTCTAGAAAAACCTGAGGTCCCATTGCTTCTGTGCACAATGGACCATTAGTGCTAAAGAATGTTTGTTACACTCCAATTCAAATGGCTTTGTTTACACCATACACATGTCTATTATTTTAAAATCCTGCTAAATCTTCTGTCAGAAAATTGACCTTAAATCTGCAACTTCAGAATTGTTCGCCTGGATACCCAACTAATCCTATAAAACCACCCATAATGGTCTGCCTATAACAGGGGCATCCAATCCAGAGTAGTTCCAATCCTAATCAAACATTCTCCTTCTTGTAAGTTTCAAGTAATCCTGAAGACTTTAAACCTAGGGTACACCTTAAAGGTAGGGTAGTACTTTAAGATAGGTTTGTTTAGAAAGGCAAGCAATAACAACCTCACTTCAAGATCCCACTATTCCTTCAGGACACTCTCCAAAGCTAAGCCTCCTCCAACACATGACTGCATACATAGTTTGACAGGCAAGTAGGACATCCTATCATTACAATCGGACCGAATGCAATGAATGGATGAACATTATTTAGTCCTGCGCCTTCCACAGAAGACCTATATTTAAATAAATATACAGGTCCTTCTCAGAAAATTAGCATATTGTGATAAAGTTCATTATTTTCTGTAATGTACTGATAGACTTTCATATATTTTAGATTCATTACACACAGCTGAAGTAGTTCAAGCCTTTTATTGTTTTAATATTGATGATTTTGGCATACAGCTCATGAAAACCCAAAATTCCTGTCTCAAAAAATTAGCATATCATGAAAA
>JBAJNP010002689.1:0-45786 GCA_036877545.1 Yasuhikotakia modesta
CTGTAACATTTATAAAACATTTAAAAAACATTTCTAACACCAACAACTTAAGAATAATGTTTTTGCCATGATGCATAACATAAAACTGTCCCACTAAAGTTACAGCCAGAAAGTTTTTGCTAACTTTTAGAGAACATTAGCCAACGTTCTGGGAACCCTGTTAGCAGAGGTTTTGTTTAACATTTCTCTCTCTCTCTCTCTTTCTCTCTCTCAAAGAAGATTAACACGACAAGAAAAAACAAACACATATAATCCCGGCAGCACAGCAGGTTGATGACCGCGGATTAGTTACATGTTTACAGTGTGAACAGATGGAAAGATCTGATTCTGAACATCTGACATCAGATTATCACGTTTCCCTGGTGAAACATTTACACCGGATGACACCCAGTTTGCAGAGCGTCCATTTACATTAGAAAAGCCCTGTGCTAACATGTCCACAGACCAGGTTTAAATGTTAGCCACTTCTTTTCTGACTATCACAGCATCTCATTTGCAAGAGTAAAAGACAATCATGGGTTTGAACAGTTTTGCATGTGCGCCACTAGGGGGCGCTGTTGGAGCGATGCGCCACCGTATCAACTAGTGTTTTGTATAAAAGGTGTTTTGAACGCTGCTTTCGCATCCGTCACTTTAAGGACAGTTGCTTGTACAACACTGTCACAAAAGATTACAGATGTGGATCCGTTGCCAGCACATTAAATATTTAAATGTGCACAGGCCTCTTCCATCATTGCTCAGTGTAATGCAACTCAGACTCACACACAAACACATAAACACAGACTCCCAGCAATCTGCATCCGCTTAATCAGAGCCGCATGCCACCCACCAGCCACACACACACACACACACAAACACACACACACACGCACACACACACACACACACACACACGCACACACACACACACAAACACACACACACACACACACACACACCCGCCGCTCTGTCTGGATAATCATCCCTCTGAAATTTCACTTGTGTTGATTAGTGGAGGAACAGTGAATAATGCTGTGTAATGCCAGCTTGAAGACTAAATGTTAAACTCACACGCAGACGTGTGGCCACCACACAGCTAACAATTTTGGGTCGCTGGAACGTTTCCCAATGTTTCCATTAAGTAAGATAACAGATATCTCTTACGTTCTAGAAACACTCAGAATAGGTTCTAGGACTACAGTGTTCCTGAAGCTCAACTGGTAGAGCATGTGTTAGCAGCACAAAGCTTGTGGGTTCGATCCCAGGAAATACAAGCACTGATAAAAATGTATACCTTCAATTCACTCTAAGTCATTTTGGATAAGAGCATCCACTAACAGTTTACATATACAGACAGACAAATAAATAGATAGATAGAAAAAAAACATTATACTAACGTTACTGCAAGATAGTTTTTCGATCACTGTTAGCTGTCACAGCCCCAACAAATCTGAAGTCAGTTTTACTTTGTTGGTCTTTTTCTTAAACCTCAGAATTTTTCTGAAGGACGGAGTGTTTTTGGGCTGTTACAGAATCGATGCGTTTCTAAAGCGGAGCTCCACATCGGGTTTTTAAAAGCTCTGAAATGACCGCAGCACATAACAGACATCCCTCAGGGGAGAGAGAGGGAGACGCCGCAGAGAGAAACCAAGCACCGCACGCCCGATGCGGAAATAAAAGGAGAGAGAGGCTTGCGGGGCAACTGTATGTGGAAACAGTTTCTCCACAGACAGCGGCAGGCGCGACCCAGCTTACCAAAAAGAGACCCGACTGACCCACTCACTCACACGCACTCTAACATTTTGCCTCAGGCTGTTCTCTTTGTCCTCTTTGTCTGTGAATCAAAGGTCCCTTCTCTTGTCTGCAAGAAGCCTCGTTCCTCACTACCTTTCAATTTTATAATGGGCTCCTTTTTGTCACCACATATTTGGTAATTCTGTGCACCGTTAACGCGGAGCGCGGAAAGGTCAAGTGTAAATGAAGGTGGTCTGTACGGGTGATTCCTTGCTTAAATCATCATGCACTACTTTAGGCTGGTTAGAGGGGTCCTGCTGGTTAAGGAAACAGTTATTGATTTTTTTTACAAAATTATGCATTTGGCAAACGCTTAAGCAACTTACAGTGCATTCAATTTACATGTTATATATTCATGCGTGTTCCCTGGGAGTCGAACCCACAACCTTTGCGCTGTGAACACGATGCTGTACCAACAAAGCTACAGAAAAATATTTTGGCATCATTTTACCACCCTCATGTTTTCACAAACCTGTATGAATTTCTTTCTGATATTTTCTCAAAATATCCAAGGTGTTATTTCTCATACTGTGAAAATAATGGAGACTGGGGTGTAAAAAAAAACAATTTCCATACAATGTTTGGCTTTCCTGTCATTTCTGGCTCCTATCTCCTGTTTATTTTCATTGTATGGAAAAATCAGCTTTAACAAAACACAGTATCTTTGTGTTTCGTGGAAGAAAGAAAATAACACAAGTTTGCTGTGACATGAGGATAGGTAAACATTTTTTTCTTTTTGTGTTTTGGGTTCCTTAAACTCACAGGCTGGGGACCAGCTGTCGCATCAACTGGAGTGACACGTGACGATGTTTGCGTGTGAGGATCCACACGCGTGTGCAAGCGGCATCTAAGGAGAAAGCGGCCGTGCTCTCAGTTCAGTCAGATCTTTAGGAGGTCATGACAGGCATTATGATGGCAGAAATTACTCCTATTGGAAACGCTTTCCTCCCTGGGGCATGTTTTTTCTCTCTCTCTGCCTCTTTCTTTTCTTCCGCTATCTCTCTCCGTCTGTCTTAGCCTTTTCAAATAAATCTCCAACTTCACCCCTTCTGATACGGAGGAGAAAGCAAGACGCAGGCATTATGTTCGGCTGTTCTGAATGAGATAGGCAGGTAGCCAGACGAGAATGAGGTCCTGTAAACACAAACACAACAAATAATGTTCAGCTGTTTTTTATTTTTGTTTAATGGGCCGGAAACCAAAGGGGGCTTAGTGCTAATTTTACGCTTTGTTTATTTTAATTCTATTAGAGTGGTATCTTTCATGTTTTCTATTAGCTGCGCGTGGGTTCTTTGAAAGGCTAAATCCTTTTTAACCTCTTCAATCCTCGTCTTCAGATACTCCCACCTGCCCACCCTGACACATTGTTCCATTCTTCTCTCGTTCTTCATCTCCATCATCTCAGGCCAAGAGCGCAGCCAAGAGACTCAGGCAGAATTCCGAATCCGGGCAAAAGGACGGACAATGGAATTGTCTCTTTGTGATTTTGACAGGAATATTAGAGAGAACTGCAACACAGAAGCACTCTTAGAAAAATTATTGGCCGAATAAAGCATCAGTGCAATGGAGGATGAAGTATGAACTCAAGGAGAGACATGGGAGGAGTTCAATTGTTTACCCATAATTCCCCCTCTTTCATTTCCTCCCTCGCTAAGCATTAGTGAAATGATCTCTCTCAGTCTTTTTGTAACCTTCCCTTATTCTCGTTCTGGAACGCTCTCGCTTTAATTTCCAGAGGAACGTTATTGCACAGACATTGCGTTTGATGATTTTTAATGGACTACTCCAGTTATTTTTCATTGAAGTACTTCAACCACAAATAATTTACTTGAATGGGATGCTTTCCCTAAAACAGACATGAATAAGACAACTGTTGATACACTACAGTGAAGTCAGATACACAACAAATAACATTGTTTTAAGAATCTGATGAAGAATGTTCACATCTCATACTTGTGGTTTAACATCTGACCATCCCATGGGAATGAAGATGAGATTTCTTCAATCTCAAATATATCTCCTGAGAAAAGAAATCTCACAATGTCAATTTAATCTCATGGCTGTAGGACAAACATCTGAGTGATAATTACAGATCTCTCTCTTTAACCGTCAGTTAACAACGTTAATTTTATCTGTATCGCCTCACTGTCATCTTTCTGTATATCTCCACATATACTCCCTCCTCTCCGGCCACTCGTTTAATCTCAGTGCTGTAGGTTCCTGCATCCCAGTTTCTCTTATCGCAGTAACACATCCCTGGCCTAAAACTCCAACCAGACCCACCTGCAGCCAACAGACTGCCCCACACCTGCCAGGACTGTCAGAGTGACAAACCCCCACTTTATTCAAACACATACACACACACACACACACACACACATTTGCGCGAGTACAGTTGCAACAACACACATACAAGTGAGTCCAGGAAACTGGACTGGCATGAATAGAACTGAGCTGGCTTTTTGGAGTGTGTGAACACAGATCCAGATCAGCACCGTGCACGTGCACACACACACACACACGCACACACGCACACACACACACGCACACACGCACGCACGCACGCACACACACTCAACTGGCCCACTGTCAGCTCAGATCCAGGGCTTCAGTCTTCAAGCTCCAACAGGCAACGGACGGTTCCAAACACACCTCATTATTTTGGGCTGCATCTCTACAAAACCTGGTGGGTTAAGATTATTCAGATTAGGGCTGTCAATCAAATGCACATTTTAATCCAATTCATTAGGAGAAACTGCATGTTGATTAAATACATAATGGCAATCGCTGGTACCAAACAAATATGTAAATATCTCTTGAATAAAGCGCCGTATTATAATAACATTGCGCTTAGACATTGAAGCCCAGCTTCACAGACAGAGTTTAGATTAAGACAGGAGTAGGTTTTAATGTGTACTGTTTAAAGTAGGACATTTGTGGATGGTTAGTTCTTATGTACCTTAATCTGTGACTCACTAGTCTAGAACTAATGAAGCAACATTAAGCAATGTCTCAAAAAGTCTTTTTTAAGTCTGAATTAATTTAAAGAGAATTAGCCTAGTTCTGAATTGAATCCCTGTCTGGGAAACGCCAGATACATGTATATATGTATTCATACACACACATACATTTATAGATATACAGATTATACAGTATATTGATTTTGGCATGCATTCCAAAATCATGATTTGCATCTATAGGTTGAATTGGTCCAATGATGCTTTGATTTCCATAGGGGTCTCAGGCCATTAAAAATGGCATACATTTTCAATACATTATATTTAAAATAATTAATCAACCTAATTGACTAAGTGACAGCCCTAATTTAAATCTAAATAATCCCACTGAGATGCCTTCATTTACTCATCTGAGATGCCTTCATTTGCTAATGTATCTTGCGTCGTTTATGCCGTTGGTAAGACAGATATTACAGAAGGTTACATGTTTCACACCAATCGGAGACAGTGAAGTCCGTGACTTAAATGGGCTTTTCTGCAGGCTGCAGTGTCCCAGGTGTCTGTTCTCACTGACGTACAGATAACAGTGAATCAAGTCAACCAGAATCTCCATCAGAGGAGAATGGAGCTCGGTCTCACGAGGCTCATGCGTGCGGCACGCATCACACGCCGCATTGTAAATCACACTTCTCTCTCCTGCAGCCCGGCTGCGTCTCGCTGGCGCTGCGCGGTCTGCGATGGAGCCGATTCAACATTGACTCACTGCGCCCGTACGCCGCTGACACTCTCGCTTCGCCCTTCTGTGGAGGTTTTTTCTTTCACTGGAGCAAATTTCCTCACGACACCTGGCAGAGTGAGTAACCTGCCCCTCCCACACCGGAACATCATCTGCCCTATGAGATGTCTTCTGATCTCTGCCTACCTTCTATGAACTCATGCCCACACACACACACAAACACACACAGACACACACACAAACACACACAGACACACACACACACACACTATTTTGCCAGCTTTAAAGAGCAGCATATATTGTGTTTTGGCTAAAGGTCTGCACCATTAGCTGCTGGTGTCTCCAGCATGTTTCTCCACTAGCTTAATCAACCAGATGCTAGTTTCCATCATACTGTGAACTAGCCTGAAACTAGACGGGTCATTTTCTCTCCACCCCTCCTATGCTTCCCTGGAGACCTTCTTCCCACCTTGTTCAGAATGATCACGGCCTCTTGGTTTGCTCCGGTGATGTTAAACGTGTCCCCTGACTCTCCATCCAGGATGGTATATTCCAGCTTGGCGTTGTCCCCCAAATCAGCATCTGTTGCCGAGATCCGGCCCACCTCCGCCCCTGGCACGGCCAACTCTGACACAGAGAACAGCCAGGAACCTGAGACAGCAAAAAGATTTGGACAAAAAAGACATGAAAGAGAGAGAGAGAGATGGCAGGGAAGAGAGATGGAGAAGAGACAGAATCAATCACGGTGTACACTCATGCGTCATTTCAATTTGACTTTTAAAAGTTTTGAACTGCAACAAAGTTATCGAACAGAGAAATTCTCCATTGTACATCTCACTCATTTTCTGTCAATAGCGAGTTTCTCTTTTGAAGGTAGCTATTGACTGGCATCTCGTTGATGTAATTGCTCTCGGTATAAACCATACATTTAAATGACAGGATTACAGCCACTCATCAACAGTGTGTTTGTATTCATTTAGCAACCATTTTAAATTCAAAGGCCACATACGGTACAATTATTACAAGAATGACCCTTTTAGAGAAGGATGCAGGTAACTTTGACGACTGTTGGACCAAATGTAAAAGAGTGAGATCTGTTATACAAACACTCATATTTATTGATGCCTTCTCAGCTAACAGAAAATGTTCTCAGAACATTGGGCAACGTTTTCTAATGGCTCTATCAAAGAACATTTTTAATACTCCATCATATCTCAAAAACATTATTCATACATTTTTGTATAGAATTAGAAAAATGTTTCAATAATGTTCTTTAACCAAACAATACTGCTACCACAACATCAAAAACTAGAACCTTCCTAAAACATGCAACATAACAATAATATTGTATTACTTAATGGAAACTTGTTCTTACAGCCTCATATTGTTAGCTCTGTAATTTCTAATTCTGTGGTGGCTATGGCTCTGAGCAAGCTAACATGAAGTTTCAATAATATTAATGGTTAGGTAATAATATTAATGATTTATTGATCCACGGAGGGTTTGAATCAACAACGTTTGTTTGGCAGTTCAAAAACAGAAGCTCACAACATTGTGCACCTTCCTGGAATGTAAAATGGCTTCACATTACATCCAATTAACTTCACTTCTTTCTGGACTTCACACACTCGTTTGTTGTTTGTTTATATTTTGTAGAAGCAGAAACTCATCCAAACCCACTAACTTCAGAAGAAAGGCAGATCATATTGGAGAAGATGGAAGGATTGTGTATTGTAAGTTTTGTATATTGAAAAACACCAGCAGTAGAAAGGACACAGAGAAATGATTGCTGAAATAATCAAACGAAACGGTCACAAAACATACTGTATCTACCTCTATCAGAACGTTTACGGCCAATGTTTGTTCCTGAGACGTTAAACATCACATCTTCATTAAACATCTTGTATCACTGACACGACAAAACAACAGCCTGAGATAAAAGTCAAAGCTTGTCTCAGACCCCCTTGTGTCAACAAACCGCTCGCAAATTGACAGGCATCTGACTTTCAAATCACACCATCAGTAGAGTTCAGCAGTTTTGCATCTGAAAGGCTTTGAATTGGGCAGGCTGGCATGCAGTCGATGGCCTGCTGCTCTTTGATGAGAGAGAGATGGCTGATGGGAAAAATTCTCTGGTTCCACAGGTGTGTGAGGTCACTGGCAGCGAGTGGCCAACACATCATAGCTAGGACATTAAAACGCTCTGTCACCTCTGTCAAGCAAATGGATGCGCTTCCTGCTAGAAAATGTCGCCGGCGGTACAGGGCTCTTGAAGGGAAATCGAGGTGAGCTGTTTGCATTAGGATTTAAGGATTTGGCCCAATATGAACATAGACACAAACACACTCAAGGTCACACAATATGAGACAAGACACCCATTGACCACACACACCCTCAAAACACACACAGAGCCACAACATGTTCACATAGTGTGTACAAGAGGAATTGGGTTCAGATTCTGACCTAATATATAATTTTTTTTAATGCACCAAGAAAAATAGCATCTCAGCTGACAGCCAGTGATCTCCAGACATTTCCACTGTGTGAAAAAGAGCCGCTTTTGACATTTTGATTATAACTCCTGTTGCGTTCCATAGGAACAAGTCATACAAGTTTGGAGTGGCGTGATAGAAGGCGCTGACAGAACTCAGTCTGAGGCACACATGACTCAATTAGCCCGACCAAATTTAGACATGTGAATAAATGGTTTCAGCCTCAATGCCACACTGTTTGTTGCTAGTAAATTATCAAAGATACAAGCACATGTTATGCTGCTTTCAAAATCCTACTGCTTCTAAATCAACGGCCATCTCAGCAAACACTTTTAGGTTTTCAAAACATTTTCTTAAAAATGTTCGATTGAGCAACAAAAGCATAAAAATGTTCATTTTAATGTTATGGAAACAGTCAAAATGTCCAGCTTTTTAGACGTTAACATTTTTAAAACATTCCACTAACAATCTAAGAATAACTTTTTTGATATATAGTATATAACATAAAAGTGTTTTAATTTTTACATTTTTAATAATGTTGAGAAAACTTTTATATCATCCAACGTTCTGAGAACGTTCCCTGTTAGCTGGGATAACGCTTCTGATCTAAAGCTATTCAGTTGCACAGCTAGCCACAAGAATCTGTTATTTTCTCTGGTTGAAGACTGAGAAAACTCGCTGTAAAACACACACACACAACAGCATGACAGCTACCCGTCACCTCATACATCACAAATCATAAAAGCTACAGCCAAAGAATGATTTTTTCCAATGCAGCTGTGGTCGGCCAATCAAACAGCACGAAGGGCCGAGATCAATGTTCTGTGACTCAGAGATATAACGTTCCCCACCGGGCTACTGTAATTGTGTTGAGAAGGGACGTTCGAGGGCTTCCGCTGTGCTGCCTCTAACTCACTTCAAAGATGCACTTTTACTCTCCGGCCTCACCTCCGTGATGAGACAGCCTGCTTGTTTTATTCTTCCGAAACATTAAAGGCACTAATGGGGCTGGGCTGCTCAGGTAAGGAGCAGGGATTGGCCGGTGTGAGTCAGTGCCCAATGGGAGAATAAGAGGGCAGCATTTAGCGCTTTTCATTGATAGGCAGATGGAGTTAATTAGCAGGTCTGTGAACGAACACGGGTTCAGCTCAGTAAATAACGCAGAGCACAATTACAGCAGGTCCACAGAGCGAGATAAGTGAGCGAACGAGAGAGGGGACGACTGCATGTGGGCAAGCAAGAGATGAATTATGAAAAGAAACACACTTACGACGTACAAAAAAGCCTCGATGGATGAATGGATAGAGGCAACGGTATTGTTTGTAAATGAGGGAAAAACAGCTTGATTTAAAGATGCAGCAATTACAAACAGGGCTGAATGGAAATGCAAAACACGACACGGAAAGAGAGAGAGTGAAGCAGACCCAGACAGAGGGAAAGAAAATAGCGCTAGAGAGAAAGAAAGAGAGAATAAGAGGACTGAGCTTCTGCGCTGTTATCAGTGGATGAGGCTTTATGTGGCTGTAGAGAAGCGACCGGTGAGTTAGGAGAGCCATTATAAAAGTGTCTAGCTGGCTAAAGCTCAAGCGCTGGTTGGAAATAGTTTGAATAAAATCTGCATGTTTAAAAACGCCCGTCACCGCAGAGCTTACGGAGGTAGGCTGTGAAATGAGGGAGGAGAAAGAGAAAGATGAGAGACAAGCCTGCGGTGCATCTGTGACACGAGAGCTACATGCTACATGCATCTGTGCTGGAATTTAATCTGGTCTGCAGATAGACCCTGGATCAAATCCCATCTAATGCATAATTAATTCATCATTTCAACAAAATGCTGCATGAAAAATGCTTTTAGAACGTTTGATAACATTCTCTAAAAGTTCTCTTAAAGTTCTCAGAAATGTTCTTGCAGCAATAGAGTATTTTTAATGTTATATATCAAAAATGTTATTCCTTTAGTAGCATTTTAAAAACCTTACTAAATTAAACAACGTTTACATACCATTCTTACATTCTCTAATGTTAAATTGTACACATTTTAAACATTCCTTTAAAATAACATTTTTAATGTTTTTGTTACTTAACAGAAATGTTAAGGAAACATTCTCACAACCAAAAACTGTGAGCTGGGTTACGACTGAAATCAGGTCTCTTAAACTGTGATCTGCCCTGTGACAAACTGATTCAAATAAAAAAAAAGCCTGGGAACGTATATAAAATCCATCAAACTGAAATAAAAGAGTTCTGAAGCCATTCATCTCAGCTGTAGCCTTTGGCAGGGCAGAATAATCACGCAACACAATTATCAAAGACAGTAATAATTATACTTGCAAGCTACATTCAAAATCCACTTGGCTCAGAAAACTGAGGGGGCAGTTTGAATGAATGTAACACTTTCTCATCCACACTTTCTCATGAAGGAAGAGCTACAGTCAGTGCAAAACACATAACAGCCTATTTCACCAAAAGAGCAATGTGATCAATAAAGACCCACTGAGATGATATGATTATACAGAGGTTTTAATGCAATATTTGCATGCAGCTCCTGCTGTGAGGCTTAATGCAGCACCGGTTCTTAAGCTGACATCATGTGAATGCACGCATGGCATCATGGGATTGATGGGGGGGTACCACCACTCTCTCCTGCCAAACGAATGGATTCAGCGCAGCATGAATTCAGCACAGGAGGAGTTTGGTAACTGTAGATGAAAACATCAAAAAACTGTCTGGTAAAAGACTAAAACAAAGAACGAGAGGGAGAGATTAAGAAATTATGAGCTAGGAATCAAAGCGAGAAATACGTGGGGATGGGCAGCCGTACAGTTCCACCAGAGATAAGCGCAGAGGTGCGAGCGCTTGGAAGAAAACGAGTGAGGTGTGGGAGGGGACTGGTGAGAAAGAGGAGGGGCCAATCCTAGGGTGGGCGTGTCTGTGAGCAACAATAATGCTGTCAGTAGCCAAAAGCACTTTAGGCAGAAAATTAATAAATACAGAAAAAATAAGAAGAGAGAGAAAATGAGAAGGATAATAAAGAGGCTAATGTTAACCACCACTATTTTAATTACCGCTCTTTAAAGATGTGGAGCTTAATTAGAAAAGACAATTATTGGAATTATTTTTATTATCTCACTGTTCTGGTGATACTTGCATTGCTATCATTTCTGACACCCTGTCAGGGGTTTAATATGCACTAAATGAGCTTGACTTGGTTTGAAACCTCCATCTTCCCAGCATGCACCAGGCTGCTCTAGATCAGCCTTAATTAACACTGGATAGTTCCAGAAAATCACAAAATCTTACAAGCGTCTGGCTAAACTTCGTTTTCCATAACCCTGAAAACCAATTGTTTCTCCATGGGTTGTCTACACTGTAAAAATGTTATGTCAGGTAACGTTTTATGAGGCAATATCTAAATAACAGGTTTTATTTGTTGGGCACAACAACAAAAGTAATTGTTAGGATGGAAAAAAACTCCTCAATTGCACATTTTTACTTTTTACAATGTGCATAAAACAGCCCATAGAACCAGGAGAGAGTACAATGATAAACAAACACGGTGCCAGTTTACTAATACTGACCAGATAATAATAAATCTTCTAAATCTAGTTACAGAAAGTCACATGATCCGTACGTCTGCATCACAAACCCATTCAAATGAAAACCATATGTGTGATTTAGCTTAAACTATGTGTATGCCTATACTTTCAATTTTATATAGAATTAATGAAAGGAGTTCATTAAGATGAGGCTCATATCTGATGCTGGTATCATCCGTGGCAGTTCTGAGCAGTCCGTGAACAGACTCATCTCATCTTAAGTCTAATGGGATGCCAGCGGTACTAGAACCACCAATGGTTATTTTACACAGAAAACTGACAGAAAGGTTTAGATCTATAATGAATGTGCACCAGGCAGGCCAGCAGCTTTAGTTTGCGTGTTAGAGGAAGGTCAAATTAAATGAGAAGATGTGTTGTGAAAAATTAATATACCACAATCACACACCTCATTCCTGTTGGATGAGATTAGATTTCTCCGAGGACCCCGAGTTTCCGGGAAAACAGTAGGTAATTTTACAGAGGTTGTGTAAAAACAAATACAGACATGTTTGATTCGAGGGGGATTAAAATCACCAAGTGCGTCTGTAAAAATCAAATTGACATAACCTTGAGAGGGAGAAACTGCTCTCATCTGAATAGCTCAACAGGAGTGAGACAGGTTTAACCATTTCTAAAGCCACAAGATGCCTACAAGTTGCCATGGTTACCACTAATTGCCATCCATCACAACATCAGGAGTGACTCCTGTATTCTGTTCACACAGCACAATAATTTAGAGGATTCACTCCAATTTTAAAACTTTGCTCCAAAGTTTGTTCTTAGAAAAGTAAGAGGGAGGAAAAGAGAAAATAGACTGCAAATGGCAACACATATTGGCTGAGGAAGAGAATGGGGGGAAAAGGAAGGCAGGAAATGAAAAGAAAAAGAACAGATATTGTGTTTTGTCAGAACTGCACTTTTCCTGAGAGATGCAGGTGGTGGAACCAGCGCTGTGTGGTTCCTTCTGGGTTTTAGCGTCTCCAGAGACCACCCACTCCATTTCTCCTCACAAAGACCACTGGGGCTGTGAGGTAATCAAAACGCATCCACACCTTCAGCTCAGAATGACTTTAATATAAAAACCCTCCCTGTGTAATTCCACTTTAATAACAGTGACGATTGTGTCCAAGCCTGCTGGTGTACATCGGCGCGCCCAAGATACCAGGTCTCCATCTGACATCAGCTGATGCAGTCGAGTCACTCTGTATACCTTGCCAACAGCATACATTCTCAGAACGCTGGCTAACGTTGTCTAAAGGCTCTATCAAAGTTCAAAAACAATCTCACAGTAACATTATTAGAACATTTTCAGCGTTATATAATACATACATCAAAAACATTATTCTTAAGATAGTGGAACATTTCAAAAATGTTACAGAATGTAAAATGTTTGAATAACATTTTTTAGCCAAAAAATATTGTTGTATTGTAATTTTTGTTGATGGAAACGCAACTAAAATGTTCACACAATCTAAAATTGTTAGTTGTGTATTCTCAGGTTCAACTGATGTTCACTCTGTGCTGCTACGGTAAGACAATATTACGGTACTAAACACTGTAATTGGAGCACTATACTGTACGACGACCTCCATTAAGCGTGCCCTCAAACACACAGTGCTAAATCTATATCGGTGCTGTGATTCAGCGTGCCCGTAATCTAAAATAGACTTTCCCCTAAGCACTTTCTTCAAATACTTCACCCTCCAATTACTCACCATCATGCAGACACGGTTAAATAATAAATGACGTCAACATACAGACGTCCAGCATCTAGCGGGGAATCATCAGTTTGTGGCTGCACAGTTAGCAGCGTGAGAAGCGCAAACTTTAGCTTGAAGTTTGAGCTCTTTTTCGGTTCAATTGGCGCTCACTTCACTTTCTGTTCCACTTCTTGTGTGAGACAGGAAGCTGCGGGTTCATGGTTCAGCCCGAGACCCCGTCGTGCCAGCCGTCCGACGGCTGCATTCATCATACAGACATGAGCGTAGACAGAAAGCCTGCCGAAAACATTGCCATTAGTATGGAAATCACCTCCCTCTTAACACCCCCATCTCTTACGTCCTCTGCCTTCATGAGAAGAATGGCTGTAACTTCTATTATTCTGCGTGAAGGCACATTGCCAGGGTTGATGACAAGAAAAGCAAAAACGTTGACCATTTTTCCCTCTCTCCACTCTCACTGATAGAACAACAGCCAGCTTACTGATTGATTCCAGCGTTGACATTATGCTCTAGGTAATCCCTCAAAAAAAGGACCGGCGCTTGCCTAACAAAGTTTCCCCTACAGATCATATCACTGTCCACCGCCTCAGAAATATAGTCAGAAAATAACCGAATTTTGTCACCCTTGACGACTGCCTGCATCACATTCAGGAACTTCCTCTGTCGCTGGATTATGGAGAACAGCGGTTCTCCTGAGGGAAAAAACAATGGCAAAATTATACAAATGATTAAAATAAATATCAACTATATAATTGTGCAAAAAAATGCCAAGTATATTTATCAACTTATAAAAGGGACATTTTATTAAATTTAACAGCAAATTGGAGCAAATTTATTTATTTGACTTGGTTGTTTGACATGACCTCCCAAAAACCAATCTTTCAAAACATTAAAGCAAATCTATGCTACAATAAATATAATGTATTGCATCAGATGTTGTCCGGTGTTTATTGTGACTACAGAACCACAGATCTAGAACGCACATCCCTGCCCACAGAAACTCACTGATTATTCTGCTAATCATTTGTTCTCTTAGGAAATCAAGAACTAACTGCATATTATCTGCAGCATTACATTTGCATGTATGCATTTTGCAGACACCAACTAACTTACAGCCAGTAAGTTAACATTCTCTGAAAGGTCTCCAAAGTTATCAAAAACATTCCTACAGTAACATTAGTAGAACATTTTTAAACAAACATTATTTAAGTCGGACTCAAGTTGTTAGTGAAACATTTAAAACGTTACATATTTTTAAGTCAGATTTTAAAACAGACATTTTTAACATCCCAATGCCAATTTTCTGTCACCTAATAGAAATGTAAGGGAAATGTTTTTACAACCTAGAATTAATAGACGTGCAGTTCTTTCAGCATGCATTAACTGGCTTCAGTGTTGCTAAGCACCATGTTCTCCAGCTTAGCCACAACACTGCGCTAGTGATTTGCTATTGCTTTGAGATTCAAATCTCCAAAAGGCTTTGTGGTGCTGCTCAGTGTTGTCTCTCTTTAATGACCTTTAATGAAGTCACTTCCCAGAAGCATTTAACATTTCACCCTGGTGTCTTTTATTCCCATTCTGATTGGCTGGATTTGGAAAGACACGGTCATCGCCACAAATGACCGCTAAGCCCCCTGCTTCTAGCGCCTCATGTGGAACCGAGAGCAAATCCAATCCCAGCTCTAATTGGGCGTTGTGATACGATGGAGCGATTTCAGGGACGTTTTCATGCCCCAGTGCCATCTATTGCCCCCCCGAGGTGAGCCCTGCATACAGCCGGGGAGTCAGAAATGCTTTTCCCGCTCGCCTTATTCATACCAAACCCAATCAGCCGAATCTGCAAACAAATTATCAGATCAGAACACATGGCTGAGCTCCTCTTTGGAAAACTGACTCAAGGAAATGGACAAAGACCAGGCCACGCATCACACATGAGGAGACACGAGCGCAGCTTCTGTGAGCTAATGTGCAAAAAAAGTCTGAGTGTTTCTCTCCGTGTTTCTAAGAGCAGCGTGAGATGAGAGCGACTAGCGTGATTACAGCGAACCGTATACCCCAGATGAAGCTGTTAGCGCTTCTCTCATCTCCCCTCTGAACCCCCACACACACTTTTTCTTCTTCAGCCCTCCTTCACGCTCTGAAAACTCGCCCTCAGGACGTAGCTTTATGAATTCAGACATGCGTTTCACGTTGTTATCACGTCACACGCAGAAACATAGATGTTTAACCTTACCAGATTGGACCAAACTACCAAATACATACATAGCTAGAGAGATTAGCTAACAGTGGGAGCCCATGCTGAACCAAATGAATTATGGGAAGGCACTTTCATTTTAATTGAATGCCCAAGTTAAAGAGACTGTGTGGCTACCATGAAGACTTAAAATGCTCTTACATACGTGAATACGTTAATAAAAAAAAGTCCTGGCAGATGAAAGTTTCATGGGCATGTTCTCAATTCTGTTCAAAACCTCTTTGCTGCCTTCGCAGACAACATCAAACAAATTTGAGAGACGTCGGCAGGCTAATTCTTTAACGCTTCCCTTACTCTAAAATGGCTTCCAGCAGAGGCTGAGATGAGTTTACAGGGTGCATCCCACCAACACCCAAACTGTGGCGTTTTATTGCCATTATACTTTTCAAGAGCAAATATGCATCAGTTTTAATTGCCTGTTGAACCTGACACTGCATGATTCCATAATGCATAGCCAGAGCACTAAATGAGCTTTACGGTTAGATGAGAACTACTACTGTTAATAAATGAGCTTTATGGTCTGCCGAAAGCACACAGTAAGTGTTTTGATGATAGTGAGGAGGAGACATCTCAGATACTTGTATTTTATCACCGGTGTGTGCAACTGACCATTGCAGAGCCTTTAAAAACAAGGGCAGCTGAGGGCAACGAGCTGAGGAGAAAAGAAATAGGAAATGCATGTATCAAAGAGACGTGCACAAAGCCAAGGAGAGAGAGAGAAAGAGAGAGAGAATGAGAATTAGCCCTTAAAGTTGATGACAAACCCCGTCACCTTTGAGTTTTTCCATCTTCAGACGTCCTCTCCACCCTCAGCCTGATGAAGCGACACGTGTATGTGACAGGAATGCATATGTGCGTGTGAGACGCAAGCTGATGCGTTTCCTGTGAGCGCACAGATGAGTGAGGGTGTAAATGCCACGAGTGAGAGATACAAAGACACACAAATACATCGACTCTCAAAGAAAGTTCAGAGATTACAGCCTGACTAGAGAGCAGGCAGACGCGGATAAACACAGACAGACCGCGGTCACCGCGAGACCACCGAGATGGACTGAGATACATTTACAGCAATATGAGAGAAGCATTTAGAAAAACTCTCTATCCTTATTTCACGTTTTCAGATTAACAGCAAAAGATCAAATGCGAGCGTTCTGGGGCTAGACAGATATTTATCTGCTGTGGCATATTCTCATGTTTGAGCTGCAAACGTCAGAAACCAGTAACAGCTTTGATCAATATATTCAAGAGCCAGAAAACAGAATAATCTAGTATTTCTAATGTTCACTAACCTCATGCAAAACAGATGATATTACTAGACTTAATATAAAACATTAGATTTAGTTAATAGCTTTATTTTACATGACCACCTAAAATGTCCTTTCAGATTTGTGACATTTGTAAGGACAGACAGACATAGACATACACACACACAGACACACCTGCATGCACACACACACACACACAGAGTTTCTTAATAGGCTTAATAGGGGCTTCCCATAGACATAATGACTTTTATACAGTACACACTGTATACTATACCCCCCCCCCACCCCCACCCCCTTTAACTTCACAGACAGCGTTTTGCATTTTTACATTTTTAAAAAAAGCATAATTTAGTATATTTAATATTTAATATCTCTCGTGAGGACCCCTGGCAGGTGCTTTCAATGGTAGAAAAATAAGAACTTTACTTGGCTACATGGTGAAAGGTCATAGATTTGTATTGATTTTACACACATCTAACTGTGTTTACCATACACTTACCCTTAAAGACAACAATTGGCATTTTATCTCCAGAATTACTTTTCCTATGACATTTTTATGAAGACGTGTGAAATGAAGGCATCGTAAGTGCTATTCAGGGAAATTTTGTCAGTATTAGCTTACTTCAGGGAACAGGTTTTTCCCCAAAGTGTAGTGAAACACACACACACAGGCAAACACACAGCAGCAGACACACAAACATACACTTACAGGCAGACAGACTTACACACACACAGACACACACATATACACACACAGGCAGACACACAAACATACACATACAGGCAGACACACAAACATACACATACATACAGGCAGACACACAAACATACACATACAGGCAAACACACAAACATACACATACAGGCAGACACACACTAACACTTAGACAGACACACAAACATACACACACCACCAGACACACAAACATACACATACAGGCACACACACAAACATACACATATAGGCAGACACACACACATCTCTCTCTCTCTCTGAGTCTCCCATAAATAAAATTGATCCCATTCTGAGAGAAGAGTTAAACTGTCCATTTTCCTGTGTTTCTGTCAGCTCTCATCCTGTCTGTGTCTCGTCACGCTTTTAACGCATTCTCTCACCGCGAGCACAAATTATGGTGATTATCATTTAGTCCCTCTATTCTTAAACTCCCCCCATCTTTCGCCACCTTTGCTTTTTGTGTTTTCTCCTCTATGCTGTCATTTCCACTCCTCTAAATCGTTTCGTTCTCATTCTCTCGCTTTCATTTTTACGCTAACTGCCAGAGACTCCAGGGGGAAATAAATTAGTAATATTTATGATGAAACCTTCCCCGTATCGTTGCTTCTCATCTCGTCGGCACATAAAATAGACACTGATCTTAACAGGAGTACCTATGTAGTCATCCGTCAAACATCTACCCAACCATCCATCACACAAGCACGGTGAACTCCCCTGCTCCTCTGCGCTGCTCAAGACACCAACCTGAGCTGTTACAAGTGCATAAAGCGGCATCTCTCCCCCTGCGACCGAGTCTGCATGCATCACACAACCAGAGACGCGTCCCATCGCCGCTCCCGCAACATTCCTCAAGCATAATTGCGATGGTCAAAACAGCTCCCAAAACGCGTGTAATTTGTTTGCTTTTATCTGAGGTGAATTCCTGGAGAGATTTCTAAATCGGCTTCAGATACGAGGAGATTTACCCGACCCTCTGAACCTGAAAGTCTACCTGGGTGGGACTTTGATATATTTTCCACATCTTTTTTTTCTTCGGCCCTCAGATCTTCTCACCCCACTCACCCCGCTGAAAGCAACGTGAGAACAGAAAGGGCAGGTCTGATGTCGGGTGAGAATGAGCTCTGTTTAGATCACACTAATAAAAGGCTGGTATGTAATTGAGTTAAACTGGAGGGAGGCTGCGTTTGATGTCGCGCCCCCTGTGCAAACACAGTTAAACAGCTGGGGGTTTGGAAGTGGGGAGCACTTGATAGAATAAGACTCATTTGTAAGATGTTCTTATAAACTACAGTCACTTCAGCTCTCCTGTCTCCTTATGTCCTCTGTTGAAAACGTACAATTGCAAAACAAATTGCAGTTATTTTCTCAATGTATATAAAAAGAATTTCTAAACAAGTAAAATCAGCTACAAACACCATCTACAGTAGCCAGACATAAGATACACAAACGCATC
This sequence comes from Yasuhikotakia modesta, assembly GCA_036877545.1. NCBI lineage: Eukaryota > Metazoa > Chordata > Actinopteri > Cypriniformes > Botiidae > Yasuhikotakia > Yasuhikotakia modesta. Next base: position 18,981 of record JBAJNP010002689.1, read on the forward strand.
TTTCTGTAAACAGATGGACATTTCCTGCAAAATTGGACCTTATATCTGAAATTTTAAATCATTATAACAACCTTGGAACTGAGGTAAGATAAAGAGATCGTGCTGAACACTGATCTGTCATGTACTTGCTCACTAACAGATTTTGTTCAATTTTAACTATTTTTAACCATTTCTCCAGATTGCAGCTTTTTTTAGATTTAGCAACTTAATATAAAAACATTATATAAAATCCTCTCGAATCAGAACCATAATTCAATATGTCTGGAGTACAAACATATGGACCACATTATAAAGACACCATTTATAAAACAACACGCCCCTTGCAAAAAAATTGCCATGAGAACCATAGTATCGACATCCACACACTTACTAGAGTGGTTAATATTAGTATAGTAAAAGTCATAATAAATTATATAATACATCAGTGTCAGTTCAGTTTAAATTATTATTTTATTTAAAGTCAATTAGCAGTAAATAGGCAGGATAAAAATGCATATAAAATCTTTGCTTTAGGTCTTTTAATAGGCCTGCCACTGTCTGTTATGTCGCTAATTAAGCGAAAACATTGATAATAAAGAAAGAAAATCACTCACTGCTCTTAATTTATGTCCTTCTTCTTTATTGCTGACAGTTTACTTGAAGAATTACTTACGAATTAATAAGTCAATCAAAGCAATGTTTAATTAACTGACACCGACTGCTAGCTAACAGGGAACGTTCCCAGAATGTTGGCTAACACTCTCTAAACGTTCTCTCTAAGTTGTCAAAACATTCCTGTAGTAACATTAGTAGAGGTTATTTTAAACTTTTATATATCTTACATATCAAAAAACGTATTCTTAAATAGAAGTTTTCAACTTATAGCAACAAAAACTTTGTTAAAGAAACTTGGTTGCTATGTAACTATGGCAATTTGGAAGCTTTTGTAAGGGGTATGTATTGAAACAACTTGAGGTAGACATGACATGTTTCTCACTTTGTGTGAAATGCGGTGGATTGTCGTTGACATCCGTCAGACGCACAGTAACTGTTGTTGTTCCTGACAGGCCTCCAATATGGCCGCCCATGTCTTTAGCCTGTAGAACCACGAGGTACTGGTCCTGGGCTTCTCTGTCCAGATCTGGCACTGCGGTACGCAAGATGCCTGAGGACAAAAACAGGACAAAGAGACACAGAACTAATTTTATCATTTCTTTAAATCACTAAACCCATCCAACTGTTAACGTTCAGATGTTCCGTTCCATTACCATTATACATCATATATCAAAAGAAGCTAAAATCCTTAGTTGTTAGCAAAATGCGTCCTTACAATCAAGCAATAATATTAACACAATGTTTAAAATATTAAAAAAAAGAATTGTTAACATTTTGATAATGGAAACATTAGGAAAATGTTTTCACAACCTATAATTGTGGGGAAACGCTAACTTGTATTACATTAGCAATACATTCGCATGTATTTTCTAATTGAAACTTGTAGAACTGTGTACAGTCAGCAAAGGTCACCCTCACAAAAATATTACATTTAGACAACAAGACACTTTATTAAAGTATCATGAGAAAGTTTAACTGTGGATACATGCAGCAGATAGCAAGAGACCTTTTAGTGCGCGATGGCTGCGAATGCTAATTTCCTTTAATGAGCCAAAAAGAATGGCATGCAATGCATACAGGACAGAATTAGGTTAATATCGTTGATTAGCATTCAAAAACCTCCAGGAGAAGAAAGCTCCTCATTCATACCAGCGTGGGGTCCACAAATGTCAACAAAATTAATTAGGTTTCATTAGACGGCCAAATGGAATCAAAACACGAAGGAAGTCCATTATCCAACAGACAGAGACACAATACACTGAGTCCTGCACAAACATGTGCACAATGGATCTGTGCAAGCGGTAAAATTCATCTTTCATTTTCTCTCTTTCTTTCTCTCTGCCTCATTCTGGCTGGTCTGTCATACACACAAATACCCATCATTCTCTTCTCAACCCTTGCACACCCACGGGCACGTATAAAGACCGGCCACACGGCACCCACCGGAGCAGAATTGCCCTTACTCACTGCTGCCAATTTCACTCGACAGCACAAAGAAGCAGGAGTGATTTTTCTAATGGATACAGCCTCACCGTAACCCTGAATGCAGGCCACAGGCCAGACCCTCCAACAGGCACAAAGGCCAGGCGGTGAGGCAAGCTCCCCTGAGTCATCCAAGCTTGCCATTTAAAGACACATCTCACCTAAAACCGCTGTCATCATGTTCTCACCCAACTGGATGTTATGAACCCATACGCTCTTCATCTTCTTTCAGTGGAAAAAAACTTGCTTTAATGTTACTTTTATGATACACTGATGTAACCCACGGCTGGGCAACTCTGTCCCTCATGATTCTGACTTTACCTCACCAGTAACTCTGAAGACTAGCATGAAGGTTAGCATGTCAGATGTGACTGTTTAGGGTTTTCCAGACAAAAATGTTTTTTTCTCAGAGGTTGCTCTAGTTTAGTAGATGAAGATCTCAGTTATGTTTCATTAAAATATCAACTTCGTCTCAGATGTTTCTCCCAAAATTTCCGAGGAGAAAGAAGAAAAGAAACAAATAACACAACTGTTAAAATACATTAAACATAAAAATCTATAAAATTGAAAATTGTATCTTATATAATCTGAATTTAGATAAATTTGATGAGAAATGTTTGAATTTACATTTACTTTTAATAATACTAATGCTTGATTGTAGACTTGAGCTTTGAGCTCATTCTGAGACATTGTTGAGATTTTTACAAAACTTCAACAAACACATTATGAGACACATGAAACTTAAGCAAACATTTCCAATTGCTCTCCATTTATTCTCATTGCTGCCTACGAGAAATAATGGAGATATTAAAGAGGCCCCATCTATGATTTTCCTGTCCTGTGGGTTGTCACTATAAACTGTCACTGCCTGACAGGAGTTGCATAAAAATTCTTTAAAACAAAATTCAACTTTTGCGCTCCACTGAACAAAATAACAGAATACGGGTTTAAAAAGACATGAGAGTAAGTAAATACTGACAGTTTTTTTAGTTTATGGTGCACCGTTCCTTTAATAGTTCACAAACCTGAGGTGGATTCCCATTTTAAAGCACTTACTTTATTTTCCAGCCCTCAGAACTGTGATTTCAGTTTGTGTTCGTAGCATTTCTTAGAAGCATGGCGGCTCAGACAGTATGAATATATTTCTGCCAAGTCAGTCTGGATTAACATCGAAAAGAGGGAGGAAAGAACCAAAAACCAGAGACATGCAGGGATAACAGGGCGAGAGGGAACTCAGGGGACAAGATCAGGGCTTTTGAAGCAGGAGAGCACGGCTCTAATGGGCGATCTGGGACAGAGTCTGACCCAAAGACAGCATAACATTAAACTGAAGGCTCGCTATTCAGCGAGACGTTTTAATCTTTTTTTACTGAAGCTGATTGACTGCCCTTTCTGTCACTTATGGCTGAAGGGCACCGGGAATCTAAGAATGGACTTCAAGCCATGTTCTCAGTGGACAACTCTGAATAAAATGGTAGCAAAACACTGCAGCTCTAAGCCGTTTCTCATACTGCTTTCATAAATATTTTAGAATGCATGTTTGTGGTATCCAACAAACTTTGGCATTGTGGTTTATGTTACCATGAAAAGAGACGTTTTTGCTTTGCCAGAGTTATTGACAGTATAGATGATATGAGGGACAGGAAGTGAAAGGATCATGAAATGCTATTGGTTGGATCGAAACATACCTCACTGTCATAGAACTTGCACCTGATGCTAACAGACAAACAAACCAAACCAGTTGGTTTATTGGTGGCTTTACTGGTTTAATCTAGCTGATAAAACTGCACACCCATTCGGGTCACCAGCAAAACTGTAGATATTAACACAAGTTCACCGGTATCAGTAACGCCAACAAACACACCCACAAACCTGTCTGGGGATCGACTGAGAAGTGTGGCTGCCCTTGAACCAGCGTGTAGACCAGCCGCGCGCTGTTGCCGTAAGTGGGATCGTCAGCGTCTGATGCAGTCACCTGGATGATGGACGTCCCTGAGGTAAAGAGAGATAAACAAAAAGTGATAATACAAGAAAAACAATAAGAGATGATCGATATAGCACATACAAACATGGGAATACCAGGTCATCGCAGGACAAGCACATTAAACGGAGAAAGCTTTATAAAGACTGACAGATTCCACTCATACTCTTTCATTCTCTCCCCCCTGCAGCAGTGAGACAAATCATCCTCTCTTCTTTCCCCCAGCTGAACACCTTCTCTCTTTCTCACCTCTGTCTCACTTTATTTCTCTTCATCTCCTTCTCCAATTCCCCCTCGCTCCCTCCCTCAATCTCTCTGTCTGTTGTCACGGCCACACTCCCCTTTCCAATAATTCCCTCAAGTAACGAATCTCTGCTTCATTCCTGACAGATATGGACTTTTCCCCTGACCAAATAAATCAAAGACAGTCAGTTACATGTTAAGGAATCAAAATATATATAAACATGTACAATAGAAAGAGAACTACATTTCCCATGGGGCATTGCTTCACACGCTCACAGGGACAGGGGGAATTGTGGGAGCAGCTGTTGCTGTTTTCTAACATCAAAGGCCTGACAGTGTCACCAAGAGAGCTTGTGGGTTGAGGGGAGGGTGTTTTCTGATTATATGATCTATCACAGGTAGTTAAGAAGCAGCAGAAGGAAAATGGAAGATGGTAGGAGAAGAGAGAGGAAGAAAGAGAGAGAGATTTCCACAGTAAACGTACGATCTGATAGGCAGATCAAAAAGAGACGAGACTGCTTGGTTGATGCAACACGCACTGGCACAGAGAAATCTATTCATATTCAATCTGAGTGGGACTGAAAAACATGCCACAATTCAGATTGATAACGCATTCACACTGGTGGAATATTGGATCTGAATGGAACTCAGTTTAGTTTATGCCAGCGATGGGTTCACGTATTCAAATTCAGTTTAAACACTGAATATGTTTGCGGTGATCTTGTTTGCTGTTGGGATCCTTTGAAATTAATTAAACTTATTTCAGAAAACAAAATAGCACAGCAGAAGAGGGGTAATATTTTGAAACGCTACACACAAGACATAAAATCAATAAACGTAAGAGGTTACTTGCAGAATGAGCAACATTAACATTTAAACACTGAAAATTATAGAGAGCATTTTCTCTGCTTTTTATTTGACAGCGTGTTTGATGAATTTTCAGAGTCAGCGTTTTTTATGCATTGGCTCAGCCAGTGGTGTTCGTTTCATTTTACCTCATTTTAAATCACAGGAGGTAACATATGTTTGGGTATAAAGAGAGTACATTTCAGCCAACCTTAAAGACCAAACTGATGTGAATGCTTTAAGAATCACAGATGCGTAAACAACTAGCATTGCGGCGTGAATTATTTCAAATTGTATTTTAGTAAGAAAGAAATGCAGTTATTTATGTTCACATCTGAAAAGTTTATGCCTGAAATACAACATGTTTTTTAACTTTAAACTATTTGTAGTACAGAGCTATGAATTTTGTTTTCTTGTAACATTAGTACTGTATTTTGTTTGAAAGTCACAATCCATAACATTTGCCTCATTTCTGCCACCTCTGTTTGAAACATAACATTGCAGGTTACTTGCAGTTATTTTCTTAATGTGGGTGATGCATTTAAAATCTAAACAACTCCTTAAAAAAAACAACAAGCTACAAACAAACGCTGCACTACAGACGTCAGACATTGCTGCGAGATTTTCCTTCTGTTTACAAATAAACATTTACCACAAAATTGTACCCACCCCTCAAATAATACATTTTTATTATATACATACTGTTGTGAATCAGGGTAAGATAAGGAGATCGTGTCAAACACTAATCCACTAATCTGTCACGTACTTGCTCAGAAACTGACCTTTACCAAAGAAAAGCAGCGCATTATGGATTTAATATACAAAGTAAATGTCTACATAGTAACTTTGGGTCAGATGTTTATTTACATGCGGCGATATTTAAGAGACTTGTTTATCATCTTCATGTATATTCGGTTTATTAATTTCAGAAATCATTAAACAAGTTCCACATTGCTTGCAGAACTAGCGAGTTATCAGAACCCCCTTCAAATCCACGCCTATGGGCCCAGCAAGACGCCTTATCTGGCATTATGCAAATATTATTGACATTAAGAAGAAACATGCTAGCAGGGATGAGTGTATGTTCTTTCTGTACCTATGTTTGCCATCTCGGGGACTGTGGCACTGTAGGGCCCATCTTCAAAGACAGGTGAGTTGTCGTTGATATCTTGTACTCTAATGATAAACTGGGAGGAAGGCTCCAGGGCTCGTTCTGTCTGACTGTCTGTTGCTGTGGCAATCAGACGGTATTCGTCCTTCTCCTCCCTGTCCAAGGGCTTGGTAACATGGATGTTGCCCGTCTTCTCGTCAATCACGAAAACTGACCCCGCCCCCTCGCCCCGCAGCACGTACTTAGTGCGTCCATCCCCTCTGTCCATGTCCGTGTGAAGCTGAGGAAAAAAGAGACAGGAGGATTAAAAAAAAAACTGACAGCAACAAACAAGGGCTAATGGCTGCCAAATACCAATATGGAAGATTATATAGTGCACAGAGGTCAATAGAGGTGATATCACTACTATAAAAGGCTAATCCAAACACAGAGTGTATCAAACAACCGTTTACATCAATCAGGGCACAAACACAAGATTAATCTGGAAATACAGACCCGTGTCCCAGCGAACAGTTTTGGTCTGTAATAATGTTTCCATTAATAACAAAACTGTTAAAAAATATTATTTTGACATGTCTAGGAATGTTTAAAATGTCTAGTTATATTTAGACATTGCATTAACATTATTCAAACCACATTTTTATTTATGAAACGTTGTTTAAAACATACCACTAACCAACATTTTTGTTTAATATAGTAAAACAATCTTTAAAAAAAAACCTTCGACAAACATAACTGCAAGAACATTTTTAATAACCTTGAGACAACTTTTAGAGAACATTACCCAACGTACTGAGAACAGTTCCTGTTAGCTGGGGCGAGAGATGATGGCTTCAGACGGTACAGATGGGCAGTAATGATCACACAGCATTGCGTGAAGCGCTCATACTCAGAGCATTGATTGAAAGGTGGAGTCGTGTTATTAAATCAGTGGTAGTCTACAGCTAAGGAGCTTCCGTGTGGTGTGCCGTAATGACACAAAGGCTGGGCTGCTCAGAGGGAAAAGTGTGGCCAGCGCATCAGCATTCATCCTCATTATCACGTCTACGTGGACCGAATACGCCTGCTTAACAGACCCCATAACGACACAACTTCTACAAAAGTGCCACGCTGCAAGTTTGGAAGACAAATGGGAGCGTGTCCGATGTTTTTAGTCATCCATGCGTGGAAAGAGTCAAGCGTGTTTGCTGAATGGAATCAAAATGGATATTTTTGAATCGGAATATTTATTAGCTTTTACCGGTTAAATTTTGAAGCACAACATGCGGTTGTGTCACTGCGTGTCTCTGGAGAACTTCCTGTCACACAGCGGGCAGTGATGAGAAAAGCTCTCAGGGAGAGCTTTTCTACAAGCTCACTGGTACAAATATTTTGGGATTTAATATTAGGGCACTCATCTCTTCTACTTTAGCTTGAAACAAAGAGACAACTGCTGTAATACTGAATACCACAAGATTTGCATCAGCGAGTGCAGCGAAGGTCTCACAGACTGTCATTATTTCATTGATTGTTGCTAGTAAACATTGTTACTCAGCTGAAGTAGAACTGAGGCAGACAATCACATGATCACGACCTTCACTCCCATTGGTAGTCGCTGCATCGAGTCGCTGTGCTTTTGCATAAAGCTGAACTCTGTTTAACTGTGTTGCATCACCAGCCATCTCTATATCTCATGTTGAAAATAAATGAGTTTGGTCGTTTTGTCACTGCAAATCACATTCAGTGTGAACGCCCTTTAAAAGTTTTGTTTCAACCACAACTGCAGCAAGAAACAAAAGATAGATGTTTCATTGTGCTGGGTAGTCCAGCCCCCAGTGAAATCTCATTGGTTCAAAATCTTTATCCACAAAAACTTAAAATGTATTCTGATTGGCTGTCTCATCACATAGCATTTTTACATTTGGTGATTACAAAAATATGACATTCCTGGTTAGGACACGGTGTCAGAAAACTAGCATCACACTCAATTAAAAAAAAACAAAGTAATGTTTTTAAAACTAGAAGAAAAGGTTCAAAAAAGGTTAAGAAAAGTTTAAATCATTACATCACAAATTCATATTTAATGTAAGCATGTATATCAAGCTAAATTGCATATATATTAGATTTACATTTATAATTTGCTTTACCTATTGACCCATCTCAGTTCTGCTTAGCTTCAGTGAGTAACCGGTTAACAGCCACAGGTTTATAGCTGCCACATGTCTACACAGCTGCCAGCCCAGGTGTCAGGACTGTTGCTAGGGTTGCAGCACCTATAAAGTCGTTGCCGTGTTGGGACTTTGGAATTTCTGATTCCATCCATTAACTCGCCTTGAGCTCTCGGTCAGTCAGGCCTGCCAGCAGTTTGTCGTTCCGAGCCGCGGTTCTTACCGAAGGGCCTTAATGACTGGACTTAACGAGGCCCTTAATGAAGCTGCTGCTATCGTTAAGGCTGGCGATGATGGAGTGATGAAGGAGAAGGAGAAACCCCTCTGAGGAGCTACAGGGGCTGGGAGGAGCACGTTCCTCTGCCCTGACACTGACCTAATCTACATGACCTCCACCGACACTTACAGTGATTTACACACCCGATAACACCACAACTCACAAGAAGCACAACACACACACACAGATTCAAGGACGGACACACAGCATGGTGACACACACATTTGTGTCTACCGCCAAGCTAACGCCGGACCACATGTGTGGGAAAAAAACAGGCACGGATTCAAACCGTCTGACCAATTTTGGCCCCACTGAGGTTAGGATATCAGAACTAAATGAGAAATAATATACACACAGCTGAACTGAGCCGACATCCGTAAGGGCTTAACAGAGGGGCAATTGTTTCAAAAACAAAAAGGCATTTTAAACAGCAGCTGAATTATACATGAAACAAAACAGCGTCAAAAAAAGGTCTTATTTATGCAGTGACACTTAGATGACCATAATACGCATTCAAATTAGCCGTGTAAATTTCCGCCACAATCTTTTTGCCAAGGACAACTCCTTTGTACACAGGGGCATTATCCCTGGGGCCCTAAATCAAGTAAATTACTTATATTATAAAGTAATGTTCTTATACTCATATACTCAATTTCATATTTTTGCAATAACCATAAATCATGAACTGTAGGAAAAAATATTCTGTGTCAACCTCTAAATCACTTAAATAACTTATTCGGGTATACTCAATTTCACATTTCTGCAGCACAATAAATCATAAAACATTGAGACTGGAAAAAAAACTGCATTTTGCATCTGTGCATTAACCTAATGAATGTGTTTTCCTGGGCAGATTTATTTAGCGGGCCGTGAATTGGGAGAAACAGTGTTTGAGAAAATGGCACTTCAGCCATCATGTGAAATGGGTTTTGACTGCTCTAAACAGCAATGCGGTGGCCTGGATACAGAGGCATCTACACACATAACCATTACAGAAGCACACACTCCAATACACACAGATCTCAGCGTGTTATGAGTTTCAATCCTGCTATGCCACCAGGGAATCTTATCAAAGGCTTTAAGGCTGATGGGAGAGAATTCTTGGCTGCTTCACGTCTGAATGAGGCTCACACACTTGTTTCTCAAACAAAACCATCTCTGCAGCCTTTCCTATCCAGACCTTTGACTCTACAGCAAAAGGTCTGGTGCACAGTGCAGCTAATACTGGCCAAAACCGCCAACGGAGAGTAAAAAAGACCTGTCTGACTGACATACAGATTGATCAATCACAGAGAAGTTTGTTTTCAGGTGCCGTTCAGGGGCGGGTTCATCTAAAGATGCATTTCTGTACATCAGACAGGTGTGAAATTTGTATTTAAATACTGGCACAGAGAAAAGGTTTGTGCTGAAAACACTCGCACTCACAAGTACAGACTACTTCACGGAATTGACAAAGCAGAATATGGAAAACCGCTCGTGGACATCTACCAAACTAAGCGTCTCAAATGAAACGAAATGTCTTGCAAAGATTTATAATACTATAATCATGTAAATAACAACCACATTTCGCTTCAGGGCACGTCTTGCAAAATAATTCAAACGACAGAAACATTATGCCACAGGACAGAATCCATTACAGCTGTTAGACACAGACGCCACAGTTTCTCTGTGCAGCCACAGTCGCACGCGTCACAGTTACAAGTGCTGTTGAATTCCGTATCGGGGTGACCTTGCCTGGCTAGCTCTCTTCTTTTGGCCCTGTTGCATGACTAAGAGCAGGCGTGACTGTGTCTCCTCACCCAGACTGACCTTCCATCTGTCTGCCTCTAGCTAGAACCAAACCCACATCCCTCAGCTGTGCACCTGCAGCCCCAGGGCCCAGCTGAGAGGCAGCGGCTGGGAGACCGGCACAGCTTTAGTAGCTCCCTTATCTGTCCACTGACACATAATTAACATCAGCCCATCCACGCCGGCGCATTATTAAAACCGTTTACCTCAGTGTGGGCCGAAACGTACAGTAAGGACAAGGCGCGGTCCGGCTGCCGCGGGAGGAGACGCCTAGCAGGAGGTGGGTGTTTAAACACTCCTCTCTGGGACTGAGCTCAAGTCTGCGGAAAAAGCAATTTATTTCAATTCATTACGAATGACTTGCGCCTGCTAATAGCATGATTTATTTGCACGTGCTGTTTTTATGTAATGAGGCTAATTCAAACAGAAATAGTGCGCGTGCTGAAAACAATGACCGAATTTACTGATATGATGCAAATCTATTTTAATGCATTTTTTCTGCCCGTTAGTGCTTTAGGGGAGATTGGACAATAATTTAGGGGGGCCCCCGGGGGGGGCAAACTTAACACATGGCACTGACATCATCCACCCCCCTCATAATGCCCCATATTTTATGCACAATGACACAAACAATAACATATCTTGGCATGTGCATAACCTAATTTAAATGTGTTTTGTTATTCTCCCTGTTTTTTGCCACAAGGGCACAGTTAACAGAACCATGGTTTAGCATCAGTAAGAGACACAACATACATAGACTGTATACACAAACAGTTATATCCAAATTAATCTGAACACACTCAAACATGCTTATCAGACATTATCAAGGTAACTAGGATCAGAAACATAGACTGTGTCAATATCTGTGTCAAAGTTGCCCCATATCCCTCTATGGTGAACATCATCTAATGCACTCATTCAATCCCATAATGCACCACACTGCACTCTAGACATCTGTGTTCACACAAGTGTTTCTGTGCTAAAAAAGCTTTAATGTTGTGCACTGTTGCAGCACTAAATGTTGCTCAAAACAGGGAGAAGTGAATATAACACAGGAAGTGCAGCAACGTACCAATTGCTAAACGCAACAGTTTAGTGCATTCACTCCTCATCCATGCATACACTGTAAGAGACACTTGGGAAGTGAGAAAACTGTCTTTCAGTTGCTTTTACAAGTTGAGTTGCGCTTGCAGGTCTTAGTGCTATAGAAAAGTCAGACTGCAGCCCAGTTTCACCCACACTCTCACACTAATGCCCTCAGCAAGTTGGTCCGGGTGTTATGTTAGTTGCTGGTGCTGAGTCTGAAACTGAGGTGTTGTTGTCATTCGTGTTGTTTTTGTCAGGCTGGAAAGAAATTGATGTAATGCCATCTGACTCAGCTTGGCTCAACACTCAACGTCCGTCAACCGAGTGTCGCTCGTGCCCGCGTTTGCTAGTCACATGTGCGGTCACTCCGCCAGCCAGCAAGTAGTTTTTCAATTTACTGCTGTTAAACTCAGCCTCCTTCATACATCATTTGTGATCTAAACCATCTTTTCTCACCCAGGTTTATGCAAATACTGGGTTTATTAGCATAATTAGCTGAAACATGGAGGCAGTGTGTGGTAATTTTTATAAAATGTTTATCTTTAATGGGCTAGATTGAGACAGACGTCATATACTTTAATTTTAAATACATATATTTTAAAGAATGCTAACAGGCAGAAAAGGGGCAGCGTTTCTGATGTAAATCTCTTTGTGCGTCTAAAGGGCAGTTTTTGCTCACTTTTGCATTACTGTCCACCACTGCCAAGATGAGCTATTCTGTGCCAAAAACTCTACATCACAAAACTGTAAAAGACAGCCTTATTTCTTGCACTTTTTTGCATTATTCTAAGCTTGACTTTGCGTAGCCTTTATGAATAAAAGTACAAACAATAGTAACTTGGTACTTTTCCAAGACACTTTGCATACAAAGTGCTGCGCAGCTCAAAAATAGCAAGAGTCCCTGGAGAAATGTTGATTTAAGCTTATTTTAACTAAGGACGCTGTCAGCTTGAAAGTGGTCATCTTAATGCCCTTTTCTGTGTGAAGGGGGAACACTTTGAAGCAGACGGGGCGCAGGGCTCACCAAACTTCAGCGGACTGAACATGCTGTACTTTCAACATCTCAAGAGCTCAACAGAAGAGAAACAATGTTTTATGATGTTTGTTGAGCCTAAACGTGAGCAAATTCCATGATTTCATTAAAAAATAGATATTTCTATTTCTGCATATTTGAATTGTGCAATTATTTTGGAAAATTAAATTATACAAGCATTTTGCAGTCCCTGCGTACGCTATAACAAAATCGGGTAGCAACTACAGCCTCAGGCTACAGCCATAATATTGATTATGTTCCATCGGAGCACAGAGTCTGTTAAAGTAGATGCGCACCTGAAACGTGCACATGTACTGTAGTCATTTATAAATGCATTAGTCTGCACCTTTGTAAATTCATGTTTGACAGTACAAAAGGTCAACGGTCAGGCCCCCTCTCCTCTCCCTGTCCATGAATCCCTTTTCATCTCACTCTGCCTTTTTCTTCCGTTCAGTAGCACCACTCTTAGTCAGGGGCAACAGGCACAGCTAAGTAGAGCGGACTGACGGCCTCAGCCGGGAGAGCACAGAATAAATATTAACTCAAGGTCACACTCTGTATTCACACTGGACTTTGCATAATCATGAGTTGACCCTCATCACAGGCAATTCTCTGTCTGAGCATGACCAAAGCTTTCAGTCCTCCAGCTGCAAATGGCTGACAATGAAGCACCTCCAAAGCTTTTATTCTACGCAGACATGAAAGAACCTGCGAGGTATTTAATTTCTGGAGTCTAGACTGTGTCACTGGAGCTGAACTCTGAACTGTTCACACCATGTTCCACCTAAAATAGAAAGTTTTCAGCGACAACCAATTTGTCCGTCAACATGGACCACCGAACTGCTGTGTGACATGATCAAATTACAGCCAATCAGAGCAAGGGGTGAGATTTTGGATTTCAAAGAAAAGGTCTGCTTCCCAGCTAACAGGAAATGTTTTCAAACTGTAGGTTTAATACTCAAAAATTCTCTGAAAGCTCTAATTCTGTAAAAGCTAGTTCAAAATGATCAAAAAAGTTGGGATCAAATTAGGTTGTTTTTAATGGCATTAAAATTTAAATGGTATTGCATTTTTAAATGAAGTGGAATTTAAAATGTTACAGAATTTGTAATAATTTTAAAAGCAATAATGTTAATACAATGTTTAAAAACTTTATTTTTTTAAACACTTTCACACCTAAACTGTTAGCTGGGTTAGCACAACGCTATAGACATACTAAGGAATGTAAAATATCCCATGTTACTGGACACAGTCATGGCTGGTTAAGATGTACATTGCTAACCAACTCTTGCTAAAAGTGAATGAGCGCAGGTTACATCATCAATGCAAATCCTTTTTAAAACTCATCCTTCCCTCCCAAACTGACTAGACTATTTCTCTGTTATGAGACGGAGAATTAAACTCAAAGTTAGTCAAGAGTCACAAAAAATGATAACACTGCTCGTTTGAGCCATCAAACCAAGTTCACTTTAACAAATGGAGAAAAGTGTGAGTAACAGAAGACAAAAGCAGGAACTCCACGGCCCTGATCTGCTAGCGTGTGTAGCGTTATCTTGATTCACAAGATATACAGAGAGAGGAAGTGAACAGAATAAAGGCAGAGAGCAGCACAGAATAGCTTAGACATGTTCTCTTTGAATTTCACTTATAATAGACTCCTCACATCCACATCCTCCCCACCACATCTCCCACTCTCAGGACAGAAACACGTTTGAATTTTTCTCCGCAGGGGTTTATAATAAAATGGTATTTAACCATGCTCTCTCTCTCTCTCTCTCTCTCTCTCTCTCTCTCATGCAACCTACTGCTTGTTTGCTATGCATCAACTCACTTTTAATTCTTTTCCATGCATCTCTCTCCTTCTCTTTCTCTCTGTTTTACAAATAAATGCACCACAGCTGAGAACATTTCAAGCGGTTTCAAGTACAAAAACCCTAACATGTATATAACGATTGTAACTCTAAATAACTAATATAACTAACTAGTATAGCTAAGAGTTTTCTTTGTTTTGAATTTACAGAGCAGTCTAAACGTCTGCCGTCCGTAAAGACTCCACTGAAATCTTGGACTATAAATCTATTTTAAAGTTAGAAATAAACACAAAGTTCTAGAATTTCAATTAAAAGAAAGTTTGTGATGGAAAACAGAAACAATCTGCACCATTTCTAAGTGACTAACCAACACTGACCATATTAATTATATCTTTATACAGAGCAAAAAAGGTCAGATTTTTGTGCTATCAAATACATTTTATAAACAGAAATAAACACATTTTTTCAGCTTGATTTAATTGCATTGAATTGTTGTGCAGATTTTACATTCCAGCACAAATCTAAAGTATTTTCACATGCAGTTGGAGGCTGTATGAACTCTACAGTATACATGCTCTCCATTGACCTTCTCGTCTCACATGCATCTGAGAGCTCATTAGCACTGCAGCATCAACTCTTTCCTAACCCATCTCTCCATCCATCCATCCATCTCTCCATTCATCCTTCATCTCAGCTGCTCATCTCAACCCCACATCTCAGCATCATTTCTGCAACTTCCTTTATCATTCACCTGTGTCCTTATCTCTCCCTCTCTTTCTCTCCCTCTCTCGCTCTCTCTCTCCATCTTCTTGTCAGTCTCGTTCTCTCTCTAATTGCTCTCTCTCTCCTGCTGAGCTCCAGCCCGGAGGCTAAATGATTTTCACTGCAAGAGACAGAGTCAAAGAAAACACAAAGCCGCCTCGTAAGAGATGTTCTGCAATTATTACTGATGATCTCGTTCGCAGCATGCGTGTGCTGTGACTGTTGCCCCTGACATGTTCTCTGTCTGCCTCTCATGTTCTGCGTAGCGCCGTTCTCTTCATCTGTGTTTGTTCTCAGTTTAACTCATTTCCTCTGCCTTGCATTGCAGTGATATTTAATTCTGCTTGCATGTAAAAAGGCTTGCTGGCCATGTGTGTGTATGAGTGTGTGTGAATGTGTGCGTGTATGTGTTTGTGAGTCTGTGTGTGTGAGTCTGTGAGAGTGTGTGTGTGTGTGGCCAGATCGTGCACATTCTGCCATACTGCCCCCCAAGAGACACACCCTATTAAAATGCCAGTGACAGCAACTCCCAACCCCTGCCAACACCTAACATATTCAAAATGCTCCCCGAGTGCTCACGAAATGAGAAATAGAATAACTCAGCGTGCCAGCGTCGCAAACGCGCACGCAGCACGAAATTTGCACGCGCTCCAAGGTTACACAATTTCACCAGCTTGGAGCTCCATGGAGCCGCGCTAACCTCCGTTTTCTCCAGCACAAATCAACTCGATGCAACACTGTCCTCCTGTTGAATAGAGCTATAAGCTCTATCAACAGATTGTCTCAGTGAAGCGGCACACAAGCTCTGTGTGAGGAAGCACAGGTGGATTCAGTGAGCTTCATGGAGGACACCTCCTGACAGCTTCAGGGCTTCCGGAAAGATCGCAGGGGTTCAGGCAGCTGGTTGCCACTGCCGTGTGATGTTTCTCTAAGGAGCAGCTTGAAAGGAGAACCCACTGCAGTGCAGGTTGTCTGAAGAACCTCATCAGCACCTGAACATAAGGTGAGAACATCTACACAACCATAGCCTCTCCAACTCACAAAAACACACATAACGTTAATGCTTATCATGACAGTTCAGTCTTAACTAAGATCGTCAGACCTGCCTGAAATTCACTGCATGATGTATGTGGACCCTTTCTAAACATGAATTTTCCAAATCCATGAGCATGAATAGGAATTGGTCCCTGCTTTGATGCTAGTCAAAAGCTCTCAGTCTTTTGTGAGAGCTATTCATTAGATGTTAGAACATAACTGGGGGGCTTCTCTTTCATTTGGATACGAGACCATCAGCGAGGTCAACCGGTGTTGAGCGATGGGGACGCCCAAGCCAATTTCTCCTACATCTGCAGAGCCCACCTTCTGAAACCATGAAATGACAGATGGGAGGTCCTGCAGTTTCGTGGACTTCACGAGTAGAAGACGGCGGCCATCATTGGTCCATAAGATCACAGGAGAACTTCAAGTGCTTCACTGGGGCAGATCTAAGTAATGAGTGCAGCTGAAACAGCCAAGCCTGTTAATTAGAAGAGGGCGTCTACACACTTTGGGTCATGTAGTGGATCAAATTACTATTGGAGGTTTTAGAGGCCATCCAACCGGATGCTGCTGAGCTGCCCTGAAATTACAGAAATCAAGTATTTGTGAGTGTTTTTAAACAGATCTTGTTAAGTGTTTGCAACACATCTGACAGTGTTTTTAAAGCACTTACCATGAGAGGATTTTGAGATATGAGGAAAGTGAAAGATCAAAGCTGTTTACAGAATCTTGTCAACAGTGTTTTTAAAGGTCTATGAGGAGACTTCTGGGGCGCTACAAGAAAACCTGAATTCGTTATTAAACAAATAATAATTCAGATGTAATGGCTGTTTCCTCTTGTTTTCATCTCTCTGTCCCAAGCCAGGGGTGTAAATCTCACCGGCTCTGTATGTGCACTGACAAAATGGTGCTCAATTAAAAGTTAATGTATCTAACCAAAAATATACTTCAGCAAAAATATACCAGCAAAAAAAAGTAGTTAAGTATTAAAAAGCAAATGTTTTCCCACAACCTCAGTAACTTTAATGCACAAACTTTGAAAAGCAAATTAAATTAATTTTTTCTGACTATGTCATGAAAAATTACAAGTACGGTCAATTAGCTTACAGTCTGATAGATAATTTATCTGTCTGTCTGTGTAGCTAAAATATAAAACTCTATGTCAAGAAGTAAAAGGTGTTAGACACTATATCATTAATATATTTTATACTATTTAAGTCTCAGTTTAAAGGTGCTTACAATATATACAAACAGTAAAAAATTAAGTACATTTACTCAAGTACAGCCGGGTTCATATATTTGCAGGAAATAACAGCTGCTTGTGTAGCTACAATAGCTCTCGGTTGACTGGCATTCTCCATTTCCTCCATTTACTCAATGTTTCCGTGCACACGCCACATAAAACAGTGAACTTATGCCAAACAGGCTGCTAACAAAACAACTGTAGAATTATAAATTGGATTTACAAACGAAGACATTTCAAATCAAACCCAATCACAGAAAACTCAGAGGAGGGGGACGGCTGCGATTTTAAACAGATAATCAGAGACCCACACAGCACTGCCACAAAACCAGACAAATGATGGTGTTCACGAGCACTTAAAATATTGCTTCAAATCACACTCGCGAACTAAAACTCAATCACACCACCTTATTTTGCACATTCCAATTACACCTGTTAGAGGGTCTCGGGTGGGGGAGTCTTTTTTTACCAGACTTGAAGAATTTAAATAAATATGAATAGGAGTTTGTTTTGCTTCATTCACACCCTAGCATGGCTCAGATGAAAAGATGCGCTAATTTATGTTCGTACATTAAAATGCAAATACGCTCATTATGGAATTATGCAGCAGAATATACTGTTATTACTCACTTTGGTGGCAGAATTAATCCTCTGACATAAACGCAAGGCAAAGCGTTTTGATTATCATTTAGCGCACAGATAATTGCATATAATTGATGTTACCTAACGCCCGTGTAACATTACAGACACGGGTTCGGTACAGTAACGTGTACGAGAGCAGAAATGGAAGCGCTGAGTCTGTGATTAGCTGCACGCTGGAGATGGAGTTTGCTGTAGCATTTGGCATGTTAGCCGCAGGGCTACTTTTACTTCAGCTCTTTATTAAATCATAATCATCTCAGTTATATAGAGATGCAGCAAACAGACCATTACCCAGCTAAGAGGAAACGTCACCAGAACGTTCTCCAAAATGTTGTTGTAATATTAGTAGAAAATTAGATAAATATAATTAGATAAAAAATATGTTATATTTTATATATATGATCAGGTTTCAAACCAGTTCAGTTTCAGCATTAGACACCGTGAGCAGAGCCTGACAGTAACTGCACTGCCACCTGTTAAAAACACCGTATTGGCCCTAATGACACAGCGGATGGTCCATCTGTGCCAATGGACAACAGCACCTACGGCACCCTCATCTTTCTGAATCTCCAGTCCTCGCTCTCCGGCTCCTTCTAATGAAGATCAATGTCCTCGTCCTTCTCTAAACAGCCTTTTTGTTTGAAACGTACTGATCAAACCTGTCTACAGCTGTTGGGTGAACGTAGCTGGATATTAACAGCACGGGTTCCATTAAATGTTGCGGGAATAAACTCACAGACAGGAAGACAGGTCCCACAAGAGGGATTTCTATCCCAACAGTGCTGCCTGACTGCCTCAGGCAAACACACAGAATCATCATCACTCATTTACTCAGCGTATTACTTCACAGCCGTCCCCAGCCAATCAGATGCGGATGAGACCAAAAAAAGATGCAAAAAAAGATGGGGGGGCAACGTGCAAAGTCTAACATCTATTATCTCACAAGGTAAAATCTACAGTACCTGTCAAACATGTGAACACACCTATTGTGTCTGAAGGTAAACCGTGAAAAGTGGCAACCTGCAATTGCTACCTTAACCCAGATAACAGGGAACGCTGTCAGAACGCTGGCTAACGTTTTATGAAAGTTCTCTCAACGCTATAAAAATGCTTTCAGGAGAACGGTTCCTTAACCTAAATGATATACATCAAAAACGTTATTCTTAAGTTGTCAGGGGAAATTACACAAGAGAAACATTAGGGAAACATTTTTACAACCTAAAATTTGTTAGCTTAACCCAGATAACAGGGAACGCTGTCAGAACGCTGGCTAACGTTTTATGAAAGTTCTCTCAACGCTATAAAAATGCTTTCAGGAGAACGTTTCTTAACCTAAATGATATACATCAAAAACGTTATTCTTAAGTTGTCAGGGGAAATTACACAAGAGAAACATTAGGGAAACATTTTTACAACCTAAAATTTGTTAGCTTGAAAGAGTCTAGTTCCACTTGATCTAAACCTTCAAAATGATTTTTGCTGGTGTAACATTATTGCCCTTAGATTGATTCAGTCATATTAAATCACACATTTAATAAATCAAACTTAATAAATCATATATTTAAATTAATATTAAATATTCTATTTGAATGCAACTCATCAATTTGGATATTGTCACATTAAGCAGATACTGTAGGTTGCCTGACAAAACATTTTTTCAATGTAAAAAACGTGCTTTAAGCTTAAATTAATGCTTAAATTAGCTTTAGTAAACCAATATCTGTTGTGTTTCAATATCCATATATAAATACTGCATGATTTATTTCTACGAATGATCCTATTCCAATCATAAATGGTTTATTAATATGACTGAATTAACCTGACTTAATTATGTTACACCAGCAAGCGTTAAATTCAACGGTTAGAATAAACAGAAATCTTGGGATGCAAGGTAAACATTTTTAAAACTGCACACAACCTCATACAGATGGCCGAGATTGTACAGGGAGGCTGTTTCTAAAACAGAAGACAGTCATAGAAGACAGATCATTTTCATATCTTCACAAATTAATAGCGTTGATGACTGCTGTTATTCTACAATGTGAACGATGACAATATGTGTTTCACCAGTGCTGTGAGGGTGCAGCACAGCACGACTCTCAGAACAGTGAGCGCTCACTCGTTTTTACATCTCCTCCACCCTTCTGATTTTCTGATGAGGGACCAATTGTTCACCACAGCGCACCACTGTAGCTTTAACAGAGCAGAATCAGTGACTGATTAAGAGGCTGATTGAAACATTATTCTGTGACCTGCAGTGCTCAGCTTCCCCAGGATTCAAATTGACAAAGACAGTAAGAAGAAAAGACAGAGATAATGTGACTAATGCCATTAAGATCAGTGGTGTGATAAACATTCAGTCCCAATGCTCAGTGAAAAACGGTTTTCGTGGTGTGGAGAGAAATGTGCTTTTTCAATTCGCCTTCTTGTGAGGGTCATATTGGTTAGTGATCGCTGGTGTTTCTGTGCCAAATTGATTTATTTCACCTCATTATTCGATTAGAAACGCTGGTAATTTAGATATATAGAAAACCAATGTCTATTAAAAGTTGTGGCCAATAGAAAACTGAAAGGAACTGTGAAACCGGACCGTGTGCAAAGTAAAAAAAGCTTAGTTCTTACCCTGCCAATGAGAACCGGTTCTGGGCCTGCATACTCTTCAATGACAAAGAACTGGTTCCAGATCCAACTGCGCCTTCTTCTGGATTTCAAGATCTCTCCCGCCTGTTGATTTTGTTCCTCATCTTCATTCTCCTCCATTTCCTGGAAAACCAGCCCCCACCCACCCTTGCCCGGGTGGGGGTCCGCAGTCATTTCGTCGCTTTCCTCTGGATCTGGGGGGAGTTTTAGTATGTGGCTGCTGTCAATGGGTTCTGAAATTTTAATCAATGGGTTCTGAGTGACACTGAATGGCATGTGAGCGCTCTGATCTAACTCCCTTTTAACATCAAGAGTCCTCTCAGTCAGAGAGCTGAAAGAGTCGCCAGACAGATGTCCTGAGTCCATCTGAGGAGGAGTGTGTGATACGCCCATGTGCATCGATGCAGGAGCGTCACTCTGAACAGGAAGTGGATTTGTCTCTGTGTTGGGCATGACCTCACTTTGAGGAGTTGATGCCATGTGACTGGTGAAGTGTTTATACTTCCATGAAGTAGTGCCGGCTGCACCTCTTATCTCTGTTTTTATATCCGCTTCCCCTACATCCATATTAAATCCACTAAATGGTTTCCAGAGAGTGTGAACAGTCTGATCTGGATTTAGACTGCTGTTTGTGAAGGTCTGGTTATCTGAATTAGAAAGTTCAGGAGTGGCCATCTTGTCTTGCTTTTTCATTTTGAGTGCATCCATCTGGGTGTGATCCATGTTGATTAAATCCCTTTTTCTGCTGTGACTAATTTTGTTTGGAATATTAAGACCCGGAACGTTCTGAAGCTGGGAGTTTACAATCCGCACAAGGTTGTCTTTGGAGATTAGTTTTAAAACACCATAGCTTCCAGTCAAGTTTAATTTCCGAGGTGAATCTGGTGTGGCCACCTTTGTACCCGCTGTACTGCGAATGGCAGAATTCAAATTCACTCTGGATCTTGAAGGAATTCTGAATCTGGTTCTGTTGAAATGTACGCCAGATGCTGCCTTGTGGTGTAATGGAATCCATTTATCAATTCTTCCATTTTTAGAAAAAACATCACTTTTCCTTGTGTTATTTTTGCTCTTTCTCAGCTCTAACAGATCTCTGGAGTCATCGATAGCTTGTACTTTTAAATCCACTTGATCTGAGTCTTCATGTATTTGCACAGGTGGTTTGGCATTAAACCCAATAAAATTTTCCTTGTTGAAGACAGGAGAAGCTCCAAGGCTCTGGTGAGCTGTAATTTGTTCCTCAACTTCCTCTGGACCAATCAGTTCTTTGAGTCTTGTCATTGTATTTCCATTCCTCTCCAAACTTGTATCCCATTGGTCAGTCACTCCATTTCCACCCCGAGATTGGGCATGAATTGAACCCACCCCCCTCCTCCGAATAACCTTAGTGACACACCCTCCCCCTACAAGACAGAGGAACATCAACAGGAACAGTCTTAAGTCAATCATGTTGCCTGATGGTGTGGTTTCAATTTAAACTGATGTACAGAAGTGTTTGCTTTCCATTGATCTTCATTGCTTCTTCTCACTTGGTTCCCCTGGACTTATTCCTCCATTACACACCTTCATTCACAACCAGAAATCTTGCGTTAGTTGTTCTTTTTACACTTTATGTATCTTCCTGTATCTAGTGGAGCGTCTGTGTTTCCGTTCCGGCAAAATGTTTTACTCAGTTTCCCACAGAGGGTTGGATGCCCTGGGAGAAAAGATAAAGATAATTAAGTTAAAACTTTAATCATTGCAGTATGTTAATTAAAAGCGGAACGACAAGCAAGGTAGCAGAACACACAGCCGGGCTGATTCATTAACTTATGAGCAATCGACAGTAACATTGGCACCATTATTGGGGTTCTAATAAGAGACGCAATGGCTGATGGATCTTTGAACCATCAGATGTTTGAAGCATTATTAGAAATATTACAGAAAATTGTGTGAGATAAATTTATTTGTGATCATCAAACTAGAACTTATGTGGGCGATCGGAGTCAGAACCATTTCCAGAACTGACTGAAAATTTAACAGGCTACTGGTGTTAGCGGTGTGATGCAGCATGGACAGATCGCAGAGGGCAGGGATTCAAACCTAAGGTAAAAGAACAGATGAAGAAAACAAAACATTAATAAAAGTTAAATCATCTTTCATGTTGTGTACATGATGTACATCAAATGGACACTTAATATAATGGTACTTTCAGCATTTCAGAATATGTATAAAAATGTCTAACTTCTGTGGGCTTTTTAGTTTATTATTAATATACCAACTTCTCAAATGTTTAAAGTGACATTATATTGAGTGTCCATTTAATGTACATCATGTACATAAGTTAAGCCTTCTTACATCTTATATATACATACACACACACATACATACACACACACACACACACACAGTGTGGAATCACCTTTAGACATTATGTTTAGCTTTCTTTTGAGATATTACTTCAACAAATTTTAGCACAAGTGTTTGGTTTTCAGGTGAGTGTTTAACTTGTTCCAGATACCAGTTAAAATCGTTTGTTAAAAAAGTACTCAAACATGTCCTCGCTGAGGTCATCGATTCCTTTCAGTTCCTTTCAGCTCAGCACCTTTAAAACACTTACTGTTCTTTGCGGGAATAAGTGGCAGCCTTAAAGCATTTAAAGAAGTCATCATCTCCAAAAGAAGCTCCTTCTAAACTGTTGATGCATAATTTCCAGCCTGATTTCGCAATTATCCAGAAAATTACGCCGGTTCCACCACAACACGTTAGGAACTGCGACGATTTTACATTTTAAGGTGTGATGTTGAATGAGGCTGTCTAATTTGTCTAGACATGACCAATGCGTAACTGCCACGTGAGTTGTGTTTATGAAGAGTAATGAAGAGAAACTTCAGCTGAGGAGCAAAGCATGATGTGTAATAAATCTGCAGAAAGGTGCACTGTAAGCTGGGTAACTGCAAAGCAATGCATTGTGGACTACAAAACCAAATTAATCTAACTGGCAGAGGTGCAAGATTTCATTATGGAATTCTGTTATTATTTACTCACCCCCATGTCATTCCAAACCCAAATGCTCTTTTTTCTTTCATGGAAAAAGAAATTTTGAGTAATCTTCACATGGCTGTTTACCTTCTTTTTCCATCTCCTTTTTCTCTGGTGTTCAACAGGAAACAAATAACAGGCGATACAAGCTTAGAGCAACAACAACAACAAGAGGCTGAGTAAATAATGACTGATTTTTTGGGCAACCTATTTCTTCAACACGGAGGAAAACACTGTGGTTAACGTAATTGTTAAATAATGTGCTGTGAGCTCTGTAACTGTGTCTCTGTTGGGCTGCTCTCCGTTAGGTCCTGTGTAGATGTCATGTGACACAAGAACACAATAGTGATGTTCTGAGACCTTGTCAACACGACCACTCAGGCATGACTGAGATCTCCGGAGGATCCCAAAAACCCCACACCTTTCTCATGAGACGCCCCCCTTCACACAAATCTTTCATTTCTTCTCACAGTTATTCCCTCCATCTCCAAAAAGCTTTTCTCTCCATTTTATATTTTCTTTTTCGTCGCCTCTTCCCACACACCACCTGTCTCTCTCTGCCTCTCTCGCTCTCTCTCTCTTTCCATTTCGCAGTATTGTTTTAATATGCCCTCTCCTGTGTCTCTCTCCTGTGCCTCTCTCTCTCCTTTGGTTACCTCCACGTCAATCACGATTGTGTTTTAACCTCTCTCACCTTCTGAGCTCAGACTCGCCTCGATCAATCAGCCAATCTCCCCTGTGACACCCGGATTGACGTCTGTCTGGCATCTGCACTGATTCCAAACTAAACGAACCAAGATTCTCGCCTGTGATTCTTATAGATTATACAAACGAAAACAGGCTAACATGTTACACTGAGATCTATGTCTGCCCAGCAGCTGCCCAGTGAACGTTCTCCGGCTAATGTTCTCAGAAAGTTCTCGCCAGTAGAATGTATTTTTAACATTATTTAGCACATATATCAAAATTATTGTAATTAGTGGAACATTTGGAAACATAGCATAATAAAAAAACAAACAAAGCAATAATGTTAATGCAATGTTTAAAAAACTGAATGTCTAGAACATTCCTAGATCTTAAAAAATACATTTTTTAACGTTTTTGTTTGTTACTTAACAGAAAATGCTCTTACAATCTAGAATTGTTAGTCTTTCTACAGTAAATAAAGCAGCTGCTTGCAGGCTCTCAGCAGGACATAGTTCAGTCAGGAATACATTCTGTCATTATTTACTCAACCTCTTGTCATTTCAAACTCATATGCTGATATTTGTTTTGTATATGATGAAAAGAGAATTCTGAAGATTTTTCTGAACGTGCATCAAAATCACTATTAAACAATCCACAAGTCTTGTGCACTAAATCTTCTGTTAAAAGCACATAATTGTGCTATTAGATGGTTGACAGACTGGCATCGTATAAAAATGACCCATGAAATATTCTTCAAAATTCTCCTTTTGTCTTTTACTTTAAATAAACAGCATAATGGTTTGGACCAAAGGGTGAACGCATAATTACACAATCTTCCATTTTGAGAGAAATATTATTTTAAAAGCCACAAAAATGAGTTTGTTTGTGCCTAAATAACAAAGAAAGCACCAAGCTTACAAATCATTCATGCAGTCAGAGTTGATTGAAAACTGCTGATAGATTGTTGAGCGATGAATTTACCAGACTTGAGAACCACAGAGAAGCAAAATCGCAGAGCCAGTAAAATCGTCTTGCTAGCAGTGACAGTTTCCTTAGATTAGATTCATTAGATTGGAACTGGTCCACTAGTTTTTTCCACACTGAGTTATTATAGGCCGGACAGTCATAATCTAAAACAGTTGCAGAGCCAAACAAATGACCTAATCTAACCCAATAGAAGTTACAGGGGCCATGCTGTCAACACGAATGTTGCTGGTTTATTTCCAGGAAGGAATGTCCCAACGGAGAGGTTCTGTGACGGCATTCCTGCTCCACCACCGTTGTGCTTTTGAGTAAAACACTTAACCCTGCTGTGCCCCCGACAGCAGCTCTTAACACAGTCTTCTTTAAGTGCCTCTGAGACGAAGTGTCTTCACAATTACGGTAGTGTTACTTTGAGTAAAACCTGTCTGCTAAACGACAAGCAACCGCATTGGATGCATTTAAGAGAAGCCTATCCTAATAACGTTGTTTTCGCTCCGGTCTCTGAAGTACAAGCACAGAGAAAAATAACAGGCACAAATTGTCTTTGCTAATTTGCTAATCTATTCTCTCATCCGTCTATACGATAAACTGCTGGCCAACTTTGCAGAAGCTCAGATGTGTGATTCAGAAAATCATGTTGAATGAATCCAATCTGGACTTGTAAGAAACGTGTCTTATTTTAGCAGAACAAAAATATTGTTTTTAAGAAATGTTTGGATCCGTGAATGATCTGCCTACGCTCGACTGCTGAAGTTAAAAGAAAGAACAGGTGACTTTCCTCAGGCTGCAGAAAACTATGAAGAGCCTCTTTTTGGGACGGAAATCGATACAGCTGTAGCCAACGTGAGAAATGGAGAAGAATTAAGCTGTAAAGCAAGCAAGCAAACTCAGCAAACGAATAGCTCCACTAAACTCTAATCACACTCTTGCCAATCCAATAAGGGCTCGTGTCTTTGCAATGGATGTGAAATGCAGGTGGTTGTTTCACTCAGTTATTACGGGTAACCGGCTGAGAGCACAGGCCAAACCGGAGTATTGACACTGTCACATCTGCGGTGGGAGTGTAAACCTGCCCAACATGAACTGTGTGTGTGTGTGTGTGTGTGTGTGTGTGTGTGAGAGAGACAGAAAACACAAAGCACATGTCACTATGTGGTCTCTCTGAGGCTGTTAGGAGGAATCAATGCAGGGTAAAAGTGCCAGGCTGCCAGGGAGCTAAAGGTACAGAGAGCAGTCTCTTTTTTAAGCCAAGGAATGTGTGTGTGTGTGTATGTGTGTGTTGTGGTATTCACTACATAAAAATGTCCCCACAAGTATTTTGTGTTAAGACATTTTTCCCCATTAAATCCCCATAAGCAAACAATCTTACACACACACACACACACACACA
>JBAJNP010002690.1:0-45777 GCA_036877545.1 Yasuhikotakia modesta
GCTGTGCATTCGCCTGAGCCATACAGTCACTGTCATAATGAATAACACTCAACGAGAACATAAACGTATAACAATATATATAACAAACATGTATATCTTTATACTTACTATATTTATTTTAACATATACCATGGCCGTTTGTCACTCAGAGAATGGGACAGGTAGACCCAAGGTGACCATTAACTAGCAGTGTGTAATGAGACTAATCCACATTTGGTTGAACAAAACAGAATAAAGAGAGTAAGAAAGTACATAACAAATTTTATTAGTTTAAGCAAATCAGGCAGACATCATTTTGAATCATACCCAGAACAAATGTATTAAAATGTACTAAATGCCATTCTCCTTTCTCACTATGTCTTGCAGGCAATGCAGATTTTCATCTTCATCTTAACATATTCAATGTCCTTTTCAAATTCAAGATGAAGCATTTTTGCTGGCCGTGACTTGACTGGTGTTGAACTAAATGGAAGTCGATTACAATCACAAGCTATTTTCATGCAGAGTGGGACACTAAATTAACTCTGTTGCGGTGCTGTGGTCCAAGTGTTGTTCCCCTAGACTGGGTTTCCTGAAGATCCGTCCGACATCCTCTCTTGTATCTTGGGGAAGAAAGCGGGACGTATCAACATTCTGAAATAAATCTGAGAAGTTTCTCTAGTGTTTCATATTGTTATCTGTGCTAAGTGCTAAATCTATGGAGCTGCTAACATTTGTTTACATTGCCAACGCTAGCCGTACACACATCTAATCTAACAATGTAATACTTACAGCTTGTCATGATTGTTGATCTTGATGTGCAGCATCAGACGCTGAGAGACCTGGCAGGTTTGTAAAACTGTCTGATGTAAAACGAGTGGAACAAAGTCATAATCCGCGGCTAAATGTCGTGGATCCAGGTAAAATAAACCGTAGCCGAGCATCAAGGCCGTTTCTTCCGTCAGGAGGTGATGAAAGGTTTGAACACCGCTTGTACAGCCGGGGAGAGCAGCTCACCTGTGAACTTCACAACGGCACTGCAGCAATAACATTAGTGGGGGCGGGGCCATTTGGGGGGGGGTGGGTCTATGCAAACTATGTTTTCTGTTACGTTTCATTTTCGTGAGGAGGGGTGAGTGAGAGGAAACTGACGTAAGATTCCCGAGGTTTCCAGCCTGAGCCGTTTTCAGGCACTCATTTTAAAACATAAATTTATATACTGTAGAGTGGTTCAAAATGTCTGGAACTTTTCCTATGTTCTTTTAGATGGATATACTGCCATTTTCTGTCAAGACTAGAAAATTTTTTGATTCTGACTCTAGGTCCCCTTTAAGCATATTAAGCAATAAGAACACAAACAGGTTAAACCGAAAGCTAAAACTAAAAACATGTATGGTTATTGATGTAACCTTGGTTCCCCATAACACTTTTTTCCTTAATACTGAAGTCTGATTGGCATAACAACATTGTGTCGCAATGTCAAATCGAAGAAGGGAACTTGCCACATCTAAAGCGACACTTGGTACAATTTCCTCAGAATCTTTTGACTTGAGATCACTGTAATCACTGAAGGGGCATGGCCTACCATCCAAGATGCCAAGATTGTGCGATACCAAGCAAGAGAACAGCATAACAGAGAATCAGTGAAGCACGCCACTTGGCACAATTAAGTTGAGCAATAAAATGGCTTAAGCGGTACATCAGACCACCATATATAAAGAATCTGTGGTCCCTCAGTTCTTTAAATCAACATAAAAATTAGAGATGTAGCAATATTGAAAATTACACTATAGAACCAAGGTAGAGTATCTGTGGTATTCACGGGATACAGAACGCCCCCTGCAGAGCTTTTTGTAATCAGAATGAATCAACACTTTTTCTTATTCTTTCTGTGCCCATTGTGTGTAGGGATCCCCATGTGTAGGGATCTGTGTGTGAAATGTATTCTTGCATATTTCTAAACATGGATCGCTGAATAAAACCACTGAATTAACATCATGCATTTTGGTACATTTCATACATTTTACATTCTGTTCAGAGAGGCTGAACTGTCTAGTGTACTTCATGTAAATTTGCTGGCAGTACAGGACAGCTTTAATGAATGGCTTTCACAGTTAGCTTATTCAAAGCAAAAGCTGACATAGTTATAACCTGGGCACTAAAAAGAGTTCAGTACATCTTATCTTACAGTACCTTAGAACAAATAATCTTAGTCTTAGTTTAAGAATTGCTCTGCAGTTGCCTGGCAAAAAAAGCCATACATGATTCTATGATAAAGTACTGATAAAGTGTTATTATAGGGGATAAAATTATATGATAAGGCAGAGGGCAGAGAAAATTCTCAGCAGACAATATGAGATTCACCTCTGCTCGCCCGATTATCACCTATATCATGTTTAATGTCTAAGGATGTAGTCTCTACTGTCCTAGGGCTATCGCCTGTCTTAATAACATGCCTGTCAAACATAATAGACGATGCAGAGTTAAATTAAAGTATTGGATAAATTATAATTTTCTTCTATTAAATTAAAATCAGCCAAAATAGAAAATATTCAATTTCCATACTTGTTCGACCAAACCCATGTAAACAGAGATTTCAGATAGAAGGATAACGTCACCTCATCCAATCACGTCCAAGACAAATCTAGAAACATCACTAAGCTGTGTAAAATCTTGTCTGTACCTGATGCAGAAAAGGTGGTTCATGTATTAGTGACCTTTCGACTGCACTATAAAATTTCTAGGTGAGTATTGAGCATCCTTAGCAACAGTTGGTCCAAAATACAGCAGCTAGAATTCTTACCAGATCCAGGAAATATGACCACATATTTTTGTCATCTCTACTCTGGTTACCTGTTATATTCCAAATTACTTACAAATAATTACTGCTTACATATGAAGCCTACCATGTACTTACCGTTGCTTCTCTTTCCCTATAAGCCACACTTTACACTCATTAAACTCTAAACTCTGAACTTCAGCAATTGCACCCTTTGCCAGAACGCACAAGGGGGATCAGACATAATCCAAAATCCACTTGATGAATCAACCTTAGAAAGCTGTCTTGCATAAAGGAGAAAGATGCTAAGGGAAATGTCGCCAAATGTGCCGGTTTAAATACAGCAAGTTCCCAACTTCAATTTGCATACTAGAACACCATTGGACTTTGCCACAAAATGGACAACATCCCAATTAGGTTTCAGAATTTGAGAAAAGTGTGTCACCATCATGACACAACAACAAGAGACTGACATTGCAAAGGAACCTAATGAACCAAACTATAGGGAAAAAAGAATGTGTAAGATGTAACATTCAAGAATTAAGAACACAGATTAAAAGGCTAGTAATTTATTTAAATAAAAGTATTTATTTTAAAAAGTATTTTTTTGTGTTCTTACAGGAGTACCACAACTTTGCTTCACTGTTGAGTTTTTCTATATGGAGACTTGATAATCGTTAATTATTGTTTTTCTGTTGTTTGGGATAAGTGTGTCCTAAAACATGGTGCCCACTACCCACAACGCAATGCATAATGATTCCAAAAACAATACACTGTATCAAGTCCTTATTTGAACGCTTCAGTTTTTTAAATAATACAGAACTATTTTCCATAAATGTATTGTGTGCATGAATAATATCAACAGCTAACACACAGAGTTAACACGTTTCTTAAGGATGAATTATCGTCCCATTATCGGCAAAAGTGATATAAAACGCGGCACCATTATTAATATATAACATATTTAAACAAGATTCCACGAGGTACTTTAACTAATACCTGGTACGTCGTTGTCAGTGACAAGTAAGACGTTTGTAACGTTAAAGCATCTTACCTACATTCGGTTACCGGGTTACATGGTTCACCTCTTTGCAGGTCTCAAACGAGAATGTTCACAAACGTGAGATACAAGACAAATACCGCAGCATCAGCTGTATTAATAAGATTGTTTCGGTTACACGGTTGTCAAAGGCGAGGCCGCCTCCTGCTGCTGCTGACTGTTCTGTCTCTTTCTTCCGACTCACCCGGGACGAGTGGTCACGAGTGTTGTGTTAGGTGAAATATCAAGCGTGAAGAAGAAGCGGGGGGCAGCGCTGCGTGATAATTCTCAGGACTCTCTGTGCTGCGCATATCATAACACTAGTGCGACAAGGCCGCAGATGCATCAACAATGTGAATCAAGAAACCGCTTTAGACATCATGCGCCAGAAAGACCCCAGATTTCAGAGTTAAAGTCTTGATTTATTTAAAACTGCATTAAACCTGCAATTATTCATTAAAAAACTAACTAAATAAATATATATTAACCTAAATATTAGGTTAATAAACCAGTACATAAAGATATAAGTCTACACCCGAAGATGGCAGTAGACCCTTTGCGCGTGACCCTTGTAACCATTAAGTACGACAACATCACAGCGCCTGCCCGTGGCTTAGACGAAATAGGCAAATTCTAGGGACGCCCGGCGATCTCTAGAGGCGCCAAAATGGTTGTTTTTAACGATTTAGTGTTTTATTATCATTACTACTTCAGTAATATGGATTTAAAACATTACAGAATTTTTTTGTCGGACAAGCGACAGTCCCACAAAAATAGTTTTCATTTTGCTCTCCTAACCCCCGTTTCGACGCATCATCAATCTATCCTCGCGTTAAATGGGTGCGTTCACACCAGACGCGGATGAAGCGCTAAGCGAATGATTTACATGTTAAGTCAATGCTACTGTATAACATACAGGTTTAGCAAATGACAGTAAATTTACTGTACGGAGCTGCCAAACTTGCCTGGGAGTAAGTGCTGTGGTAATGTAAATTTCATTATGCAATATTTGCAGGCCTTTTTGTTATTATACAGGTCATTTCAATTTCTAGATTATTCACTCTTAAAAGGCATTGAGGGCATATTTACACATTCACACATAAAACAAGTAATTGTTTTGGAAAAACACAATCCTGGACATTCATATTATTATTATTATTACTACTATTATTATTATCACTATTAATAATAATAATAATAATAATAATAACAAATCTTTTGTCTTTTACCAGGACAATTGTTAAGGGAATTATGTTGGCTGGAAAAGTGACAGGTGCCAAGGCTTCCAAAAATGGGAAAAATTAAAGGACAAATTTATAGTATAATGTTTAATTGTTATCTGTTCTGTAATTTACAAAAATAATAAGTAAATAAAGACAATAAGTTGAATCACAAAACTATAAGCTTCTTACTTAGTATTTTTTAAGACAAAAATAGTAAGTAAAAAGTTTATGATTTGTGGTATAATACTCTTTTATTCTTTCAAACCTTAATCAGGAGCTCTGTAATCCACCAACTGGCAGTGGAACAGACCAAAGGCCAGAAGCACGACTGGCTGTAATACATTTGATAGTACTTTAGAGATAACCTTGTCAAACTGGGTGCAAAGTCTATATAGGATGGTGCTACAGAAGGGACTGAAGGTCACCCACTCTCCTCAGAGAAGTGATGGCCAACAGAAATGCCATCTTAATAGACACAAGATTATCAGAAATATCCTCAATGGGATTGAAAGGTGGAGCACAAAGTGTTTCAAGTTCTAGAGCCAGGTCCCAAGCTGGGACACAAGATCGTACCTCAGTGCACATATAACGTAACCCAAGGGTGTCTGCCTATTGGGGATCCACCTAAAGAGGTGCGGTAAGCAGAGATAGATGCAACATAAACCTTTAAGGTGGAATAGGACAGTCCCACAGAGAAACGAGCCTGCAAGAACTCCAGGACTGCATTTACAGTGCAGACCACTGGATCCTGCTGGCATTCTCTGCATCATGAAGTTATAAGTTTCCAGCTCAGGGCATACAGTTTCCTCGTAGATGGAGCTCTGGATTGTAAAATGGTCTCTACAACCTCAGTTGAGAGACTAGAAGCTAAGAGTTGTGCTCCCTTAGGGGCCATACCCACAGCGCCAACTGAAAAAGAACAACAACAATCTTATAAGCATGGTACCATTTTCCCTAGACTAGTATAACGTAAATAAACAAGTGCTGTTGTCCCACCCGATCCCCCTTTTTTTTTTTGGAGAGACAGTAGAGAGAGGGTTGCTACTTCATGTAATCGTCTATGTAATTGAGAATATGGAAGCCCTGTTATCGTAGAGGAGGCAAGGCTGCATCCACAACCACTGTGAAAGTCCGATGTAAGAGTGCTAGACCAAAGGAAAGCACCTGATACTGGTAAGCTTTGACCCTAAAAGCAAACCTCAGGAACTTTCTGTGTACAGGAAAGATGGGGATATGGAAGTAAGCATCTTTCAGATCTATCATGACAAACCAGTCCTCAGATTTGATTTGATTCATGACCTGCTTTACAGTGAACATCTTAACCTTCAGTTTCATACCTGAGCGGTTCAAAAGAGATACTGTAGATCTAAGACAGGGCACATCTCACATATTTCTTTGGAACTATGAAGTAGCAACTGTAATGCCCTGATTCCCTGAGTTGAGAAGGAATTAATTCTATGGCCTCCTTCCTTAAGAGAGTCTTTACTTCTACTACCATAACTAGAGCCTGAGTAGAACCCACCACTCAGGTTGAGCTGGATTCTGTACCCTAGTTCTATTGTGTTCAGGACCCATTGCGACACAAGGCAGTGCTTTTCAGGATGCCAGATAGTCTTTTGAGGGTACCAGTCTCTTGAGGCTGGCCTCTAGTACATGCTGAGTGTATTGATCCAAGCCCTGTAAAGAGATTTCTGCAGTGAGACCTTTATCTGACTTTTATTCTGAAGAAAGTGGCCTCCACACCATGTCTGCTGATTTTGGCAAACAATGGAGTGAGCCAGCATTTGAGGCTGCTACACCCTGAAGCATCAGAGGTGGCAGGGTTAACAGTTTAGCCTCCAGAGGGCCCTGAGGAAGAGTGAGCGATGGTAATTCCCATTGCTCCCCGGGTGGGGATACCCTCTGACATTCTGACTGAGGATAGTCATGACCTCAGAGGATTTTATTGATTTCCAGGACCTTAATCTTCTTGCTCAACCTCAATCCTCTTGATAGTTAGGACCTTAATCCTCTTGATTGAATTTCAAAAGGATTGATTTCCCTCTTGGAAATCATCCTGTTTAGATTTGTCGGGCTTTGAGGGTGAACCCTAGGTAACCTTAACCCTAAAGGGGGAGAACGGGACGCAATGCTTTGCTTCTGTTTCTGCCAATATGAAGAGCTAGTACATAAATGGGACTGTTCCCCCTTAACTGCCCCAAGAGCTAGAGAGTGGCGAGGGAGGAACTGCTGGAATGTCTCTGTATGGGCCCCCTGAAACCTGTTAACATCATCGACTGTGTTGTCAAACAGGCCAGATGGCTCAAGCTGGGCATCCATTAAAAAGGCTGTATATACGGGCCAAGTATGGCTTTCCCCAGGATCTAGATACCTTGGTATAAAGGCTCCAACATGCAGCTGCAGACCCTGTAAAAAGCACTCATCTGGTAAGCTTTTCTGAAGACCACCCTACTGCTCAGCAAGCCAACTGATTTATAATTTGGTCACAGCTTGAGTAATAACCCCCATGAGCTCTTCATATTTAGGGAACACAGAGCAACTCTCAACGCTCTCAACCTCCAGTTCTTCTGTGGAGGAGAGGCGAAAAGATAGGGGATCTATTGGGTGAAGAAAGAGATAAGGCAGCCCCCGTCTTAGTTCACTCCATTAAATCTAATTATGAACCCCACTCTGCTGGTCCTGCTTCTGCTGAGGGACCGTAATGGAACACGGGCAGGTAGGAACACACAGCCTAAAATGTTGATCGCTAACCCCCTTATCACTCTT
This sequence comes from Yasuhikotakia modesta, assembly GCA_036877545.1. Taxonomy (NCBI): domain Eukaryota; kingdom Metazoa; phylum Chordata; class Actinopteri; order Cypriniformes; family Botiidae; genus Yasuhikotakia; species Yasuhikotakia modesta. Next base: position 7,787 of record JBAJNP010002690.1, read on the forward strand.
ATCTAAACACAGAGACAAAATCATGCAAGGCAACTTCCACAAAACTAACAAGTGGACAGACAATATGACACAGCTAAATGAACAAAGCTACCGGCATGCGTTTTATAGCTTCCTGGTCATAATGTCACCCCGCCTGTGACGTATCACCCCCGATTAGATGTTTTGACACATGATTCACATGTTCCTAGGATAAGTGTTATTTTCCTGTTTACATGTTTTGAATGTAAAGTTTTACAGTGAGCATTTATTGTATCGTATGTAATGCTTATTCTTTCCTAAAGTTTTTTTTTCCAGACAAACCTTTTTTTTCCAAGTGATTTTGGTAAAAATAAAAGTGTTCTGTGTGAAGAAATGAAAATAGTTCATTTGCATTTCTTGTTCACCAAACACCTCACCAAATCCTGGTATAATTAGTTTTTTAACTGAAAAAAACACAGATGTTATCTGTAACGAAGGCTCATACACAGGGGATCCATACACAGCTCTTTAAATGAGAATATGGTCAGACAGGTTAGGGTCAAAACACAGGTAACAGGGTAAACGCAGCAAAACCAAGAGAGTGACCGAGGCAGAGGCATGGATGCGGAGGAACGTGGTGGAGCCGGTGTGTTGGAGGATGAAGGTGGAGCAAGAGGGATGGAGGAGTCCGACCAAGCTGGTGAGATGGCGGGATGAGGTGTAGCCAGAGCATCATAATCAAGAGGTGCCATACGACACCTAGAAGGTGTGTGGTCCAGGAGTGGGGCATTATGTGCCTTTAATTCACTATAAGTCGCTTTTGGATAAAAGCTTCTGCCAAATGAGTAAATGTAAAACATGGAATTCCTAGACAGTATTCAAGACAGCAGTTATATGAAAGTAATTAAACTTATGTCAGTAGATTCCCTGCAAGCAAGCCAACAGGGTGACAGTGGCAAGGAACCAAAACTCCAGAGATTGATTAAGTGGAGAAAAGAACCTTGTGAGAACCCAGACTTGACAGGAAGGGCCAGTTCTCCTCTGGCACACTAAAGCAAGCTACAGTCAGTATCTATGACTAAGACAGGTGAAACTGCAATAAAAGGTTACATTAAAGGCTTACGTACAGTATGGAACAAATTTTATTTGGTAGTAGAATCATAAAGAATTTATAGGAGTGAGACCAAGATGAAGGCAGAGCAGGAGAGATTTCATTGTTCACCCCTGCTATGCTTCAGGTTTTGCTTTGTTCCGTTAATTGTGCTCACCTGATTCTCTTTATGATTTATTGTTGTCTGTATATATACTGTTTTTTGTGTTTGTTTCATTGTTGGTTATGATATTGTAATGGAGTGGTGTGCTGCATGTCTCTGGATTTGCCAAGTTTTGGATTAAGTTGTGTTTGTTTTGAATCTACGTCTCACTGATTGTTTTTGAACTCTCAGCAGATCGTTACAGTGGGTAATAAACCTAACTGATGTCAACCAAAATGCTCTACGCTATAGACTGGCCAGAACCATAACTCCAGATATAAGTCAGATTTATTGATACTATGCCAGATGTTTCCAACATTTGTAATACACCTGTAAGTGTTAACAATCCAGACACAATAACAACCAAATTTAACTCCATCCTCATTAATACATTAGTTGCTGTTGCACCAATTAAATCTAAAAAAGTTAGGGACAAAACCAAAGCTACGTGGTATAACAACAATACTCTCAATCAAAAGAAAAGAAACACGCAACCTTGAGCGTAAATGGAGGAAAATGAATCTGGAGGTTTTTAGACTAACATGGAAAGACTAGGCATGTCCCACTACAAAAGGCTCTAAAACAGTAAGGGATGCTAATCTTAGGTTTCTTTTTCCTACAGTTGCCAAACTAACAAATAAACACCATCTGATGAAAATAAGCCATTGATTTTTAGAAGCAATGACTTTATGATCTTTTTTATAAAAAATTAAAATCATTCATACTACAATTAACAATATGCATCATACAACCTCTACAGAAGATTCATTTTCATTAGCCAAAACCCCTTAGAAACAACTACAATGTTTATCACCTATAGGCCAAGACGATCTCATCACCACCTCTAAACCAACAACATGTTTATTAGATCCTATGCTGACAAAACTACTAATAGAACTGCTACCAGCAGCAATTGAGTCTCTTTTAAATATTATTAACTGCTCCCTACATTTAGGCCATGTCCTAGGTCCTTCCAAAACTAGCAGTCATTAAACCTATCTTAAAGAAACCTAAAAGCGCCACAAATGAGTTAGTAAACTATAGACCAATTTCAAACATCCCATTTAGTGGCAGATAAAGGTTGCGTCTCCTTATTAGTCCTACTTGACCTTAGTGCAGCATTTGATACCATAGATCATGACATACTGTTACACAATATACAAAATTACATCGGCAGGTGTTGCAATGGTTTCGCCATCTGTTGGACCATTATCAATTTGTTCATCTCAAAGGGGAATCATCATCATTAATGCCAGTAAAATACGGCCTGCCTCAAGGGTCTATTTTAGGACCCTAACCCTCTGTTATTTACATTATACTTGAATTAGCCCTGAAAGTAACTTTCAGATCTTCTAACCCGCTATAATCCGTCTTGTACCCTACGGTCTCAAAACTCGGGACTCCTGGATGTTCCTAGAATTAATAAATCTTTGAAAGATGGCAGAGCTTTTTTAAATTTAGTTCCAAATCTGTGGAATAGCCTCTCAGATGCTGTTCGGGTCTTAGACATGCTCTCACAGTTTAAATCTAGAATGTAAGTTTCAAAACAACAAGGGAGACGTAGATTCAAAACAAACACGATTTAATCCACAACTTGGCAAATCCAGAGCATGACATGAAACATGCAGCACATCACTCCATTACAATACAATAACCAACAATGAAACAAACACAAGAACACATATATACACATAACAATGAACCATAATGAGATTCAGGTGAGCACACTTAACGAAACAAACCAAAACATGAAGCATAGTAGGGGTGAACAATGACATGGACCAAACCATAAACAAGCATAGACATTACACCCATGAAATAAGATGATGGTCTGAGATCTTGTCAATTAGTGGCAGGATATCTATATCTAATATTTAAGTCTAGACAACATTTTAACAAGCATTACTTTCAAATATGACCAAGCTATAAAATGTCTTAATCGATCGTGTGCTGCATTTGCAGCTTGAAATGGAGAAAAACACTCCAAGCAGGTGCAGGGCTAACAGTTATGTTGGTGTTAGCTTGTGCTAAATGGCAAAACATGAGTAAGGTAGTTCATGCTTAACTGAAACACAAAACTCATTACTTGAAAGTACTTACATCACCCTGGGCGGTGTGAGGGTGGTTCTATGCAAATTTCCTTATCCTGACATCAGGTTAGGGAAGTCATCAAAACAGCTCATAGATGCAAATGATTCCCGACTGACTTACAGAAAACTTACTTTTTTCACACTTGGAGTGTTTATAGGAGCAGTAGGGACCCAAATGAAAAAACAGAAGCATGCAAAAAGTGAGTTTTGCAAAATATGTCCAATTTGTAAAGGGAAAAAAAGATGGATATACTTGATAGATGTGGTACCTGTTCGGAGAAAGGATTACATTTTTTTACTGTATGTTTTAGAATTGTGTCAGGTATTTGTGGAGGAAACAGGTTTTAGCTGTTTTTATAAATATAGTAGGGAATGCTAATAACACGAAAACACTGTTAAGACCTGCCCCACGAGAGGTTTGTGCTGAAATTGACCGGTATCACAGCAGAATTTATTTTTTAGAAGTGCTTTTTAGAAAAGCAATGTAATCGATTCTTATGGTTTGGCTAGCAAAACAGTGACAATGCCACATCAGATGATATCCTCTCTGCATTGAAAAAGCTAACTAAATAAAACTGTACAAAGGATACAAGTTAAGTAAAAAATGAAGTGAAGAAGTGAAAAGTTTATTATTAACTACAAGTTAATTGCAAAATATCCTGTTAGCTTAAGGTTATTTCTGAGAAAGAGATTACTTTTTACTACAAACTTGTTTAACACTGGCATAGCGTAAATAAAGTTGGTAAATAAAGTAACCTATAAAACATGCCGCTTTGTAGAATTTTAGCAAATACATTGTATGTCTGCAGTACGCTGGTTCTATTCAGTTTGTCTAGTCTACAAATAAATGATAAAGCAAGCCTACTTATGTCATGTTAGCAATCTGTCACAATCAAGACTCACTTTTAGCAGGATTTATAGCAGGAAAAGTTTAAAATAAAGAAGTTACCAACAGGCAATGATAACCTTCCTCCTTCCTGCATGCAGTGCCAGATAGTGAATGAAGAGGTACTAATACAGGCAAGTTTCTACTGGTCAATGCAAAATAACAAAGAGCCACATAAACTGCATTTTCCTCAATTCCTCAATAGCTCATGGCAAATCAAGACTTCGCAACCATCCCCTAAATATTGACTACATTTCCCAAAAGCCCAGTACCTGGGTTCCACCCCCACCAGCTGGCAGCCATCTCCAATCATGGTCACTACTTAAGCACACCAAATACCATACACTTTTGTGAAGTCTTGATTTGCCATGAGCTATCAATTCCAAGTGTTTTTCCCTGTGTTGTTTTCTCTGGTTTGACCTTGGATTGTGTACCCCGTTTTTGGATTGTTTCCTGCCTGCCCATTGACCCTCCTTTGTTTTTGGATTTACCATTATTGTTTGCTTCCCACCCTGCACTCTTGCCTGGACTTTTTTGAGTTGAGTTTTGGATTACCTGCTCTGTTTGTTTGCTGTGGTGTTGACCCTTGCCTGTCCTGATTCTGAATTAATAAAGCTGCATATAGATCCAACGTCTACCGACCCTTCATTACAAATGTAAATAACAATACTTAGTTACTATGGGCATAGTAACATGCATACAATTTCATAAGAACCTTAGATTAGTCTAGTTATTTTGTTATTCACTGTGTGCAGTACAACGTTTTAAATGGTTGTGGATTTTAATGAATGTAAAGATTTTATGAATTCTGTTACTGTTAATAACAAAGCTCAAATGTTAGTAAATTCAAGAAGAATAAAATCTTAAGGTAAAGTTTTAAAAAAAGTGCATGAACATGTATATAGTTACATAATATTGCCCAAACTGCTCTTCACCAATACACACAATCAAAACGTATGAAACATTTGTATTTGGTGCATACAACCAAATATCTGTAAAACTGTATATATCTGTTTGTCAAAGTTTCATTTTATACACTTTGTTTTGCTATTTATGCTCTTAAACACTCTGTACATTTGTACCCCTGCTTTATATAAACAACATCCTGGAAAACATTTTGGATTTGATCTGGTCCATTTTTCTTGCAACCCCCTGGATCTCTAATCCAGCAGAAACTCGAAAATCATAAACTGTCACAAAATAAGCCTGTCTAGGAACTTTTGTACATAAAAATTACACTTGTGTTCCAGTCATCTAATGCAAATTATTCAGTAAATGGCAGTATTACAACAGAATAAAGTATACTGAAGCTTTGAAATGTAAGAGCTCTGTCAAAATCTGACTACTTTATAACATATGGATATACAAGCCCTCTTTGCTGAAAAGAAATTGATGCAGAGTCATTTTTATGTTGTTTTTATGATCATTTTTATGAGAGCCTGGTCTTGAGCCAAGACCCATTTTAGTGGATGACCCCATTTAACTCAAAGCAATGTATGCTGATGATCTGTTGTTAAAAAAATTAAAAAGGAGAAAGTTTTATACATGTACACAAACCCTTTGCCAAGTCCTTTTTGAGCCATGGAGCTCTGACAATGATTGGCAAAAAAGAATGTGCATGAGGAATAAGAAAACATGAGGAAAACAAGGCTGATTATAACACGTGTCTTATGTAACGCATGTTGTTTCATTCACTTACTATGGAAAATAACTAATTGCTTTTTACCACAGGTTCTGTGTATTGTGCGAGTATATTAAAATGTACTTTTAGTACTTTTAGAACACAAAAAAATGTCGCAGGAACAAGATGCTGCATTGAAACGCTAGGGGAACACCTCCAACTTGTATGCACTCTAAATCACAGATATGCGATTATGAGGGGGCAATTCAGGGGCAAAGTCTTAATGAGAAGGGTCACCCACTCAGAGAAGTGATAGCTAGAAGAAAGGCCATGCTTGTTTGTGAGCCTCCTGGAACCTGCACCAGTGAGGCATCTAAAAAGACGACCCAGCCCTGATCTTTTATTTGGGACAGTATGAATGTAGGTGCCCGCTTACCTGCAGCCGTGTACCCCCTGCCCATTCATGCTGATGTAGTTCTAAGCTGTCTAGAGGGCAGAGGGGGATAGATTCTGGCAAGAGCTGGCAAGATTCTGCTCTACCCGGGGCATCAACTCATCTAGCCTCACAACATTACCATATTAATTTGTGGCAGGGGTAAATATGCTTCCTGGTTGTGACGTCACCCCATCTGTGACGTATCACCCCTGATTGGTTGTATTGTACATGTGATTCAGAGTGCATAAAAAATGGAGTCATTCAATGCATGATTGTGTAAAATCATTTTTGGACCAAGTAAAGGTTACATAATGGAATATCTTGCAATTAAAATCCCAAGATTTTTCCAATGGCAAGATTTTTCCCAATTTCAGTTTCATTTACAATCACACACACATTCAAACCTAAATCACAGGTGGCCTCGGACCGTACCCTGTAGTAAAGTCCCCTGGGCTCATCTCCTGCAGGAATTTTGGACTGTCGTAGTCTGACGATTTGTCATAGTTTTCAGGTTTCTCAAAATTCATATCCTCTTCAGATGTGTCAGATGTTCCTGGGATCACCGATATTTCCATATCAGTAGGAACAAAGGTTGTGTCTTTCTGAGGTGGTGAAACTGTGGGCCTGTCATAAACTAAAGGTTCTTCTGGCTCTAATAGAGGTGAGTGACCAGTGGATGACACTACAGAGTAGGCTGGTTCCAAGGGTGGGGGAATAGTAACAGGTCTTGGAGGAATCACAAATTTATGCTACATATGGAAAGGAGCAATTAGTTAATGTTGTTGTTATCATTTTTGTACTTTTGCAAGTACCAAACCATATACAAGATATATCAATAAAAAAACATACCGGAAACTTGGGGATTTTGGACCACTTCCTGGAGAGTAAAAACACAAACCCACCAACAATAAAGAGAATCACAACACCTACGCCAATGAAACCTGCAATGTAGCTCGAACTGTCTGCTGGACAGAGAAGTAAAAGAACAAATAAATGAAGCAAATAATTAAAAGAAAACAAATAAAAGAACTAATCTGGTACACAGACAGAAGTATATGCGATTTGTGAACAAACTGCATGTTGGCTTAAGAAAGCCTGGTCTGTAAGTTTGTTAATAAAGAACAATGTGAAGTTTGTAAGTAGGAGAATGAAATCTTAAACACGTCCATGGTTTAAAAAGATGATAGATGGATAGATGACAGATGAGATAATATTGATAAATTATTGACTATAGATAAATTATTTATGAAATTGGGCATGTTATCAATATTATTGAGATTGGACAAGACATTTATTAATCTACTGGAGTTATATTTTTGTAAAAATATTGTTCAGCAGAACAAAGTTATATACAAGTGCATCTTAATAAATTAGAATGTCAAAGTTCAATATAGTAATTCAACTCAAATTGTGAAGCTTGTCTATTATATAAGGTTAATGCACACAGACCGAAGTAGTTTAAGTACAAATTCATATGAGTTTTCATTTATCTGTGAACAATTCCATATTAGGGTCTTACCAGTGGCATCGGGCATAACAGAGATACAGACATTTTTGTAGGCAGTTGTAAACAGAACATCAGCTGTCCCCTCAAACTTTAACTCAGTGCACTTTCCAGCTAAGCTTTGAAAAAGGTGAATTTCTGCAGTACACAGCTCTTCGTCCTTATAACATTCATATACAGTTTCTCTCTGTAAAAGGAGAGCAGAACAAAGCGATTGTGACAATAGTTAGCCATAAACATTTAAATAGTTACAGAAGACTTCACAATCAACTTAAACAGAAAAAACTTGCATTTTATAAAGTAATGACATTTTTATATTGAATGTTTATCCACTGCTCACAAAAAAGCTGTCCATGGATTTGCTTTCTACTGCAAACCACAAATAGGAGACAAATACACAACTGAAAATTGCTACACTGTGATTTTCAAATTCCGAATTTCAATTTTGGATGTGGTTCTTTAATTGTAAGTCAGTCATTTAGTCCAACACCACTATTTTTTTCAACAATGTGCATTATGACAAATGGTAGAAATGAACAATTCAGCCAAAGTTAGCAAGTAAAGTGTGAGCTTTGAAGAGTAAAAAACAAACAAGTTTTTTTTTTAAGTACTGGCTCAATTATTTTAAAAAACTAAAGGTATTGTGGAAACTCAGAGCCCTATTTGACAATATTATCAAGTTTAATTGAATGATTTTATTTTTTATACCTCATCGTGGGTGACTTTGTATGTAAAAACATTCATCAGACTGTCCTGGGAATATATGTAATAAGGATGTGGGAAGGATAAGCTGATCACATCTTTGTGAACTGATGCATTAATGAATGGAAAGTCCACAAAGCCTGAAAAAGAGCACAATCAAACAGGCAAACTATAAAGTACACAAAAAGGTCCCCACCAAACTGCTGCTGAATGATCATGAACAATGAATTAAGAACATTATGATTTACACTTACATTATAAGATAACTTACATTTATGTACGTTCTTGTCAACAAAGTCTAAGTTGTAAGTGAATTTAATGGAGACTTTTTTAGATTCATCTTGTTCATCAAGTGCTCTCACAGTCACAAAGTAATCTGCATCAATATTAGGGCTGTATTTGCTGATATCGAGAAACATCTGAGAAGTCTCCATTGTCTGGGACATCCTACAAATAAATACAGATAGAAAATGTTTGCTCATGAACATTACCAAGACATTTGTTACGTTTTCTAAAACAAAATGCATTTACTTCTTGTTACAACATTGATTTTGACAGGGGCTGATATACATGTGATAGTCATCACTTACTGTGTATAGGGTTTAACGGTTACACTAAATTTAATCTGTTCAGTTGGTTTACTGTAGTTCCAGTAAAGAATATTCATAAAGTTGTGACAAACAACACTGACGTTTGTTGGAGAAGGAACTATGAAAAAGAAAACATCACACACTGGTTAGATTCTGTAATTTCCTAGCAACCTTGCATTATTATTTCAATGTTGCTTAATAAAATACTGTAATATTCCAAGGCAGTTTTCCTTTAAAAACAAAAGTTAATTTGAAACACAAAAGTTAAACTTACACACTAGTGAGAATGTTATATTGATCTAAAAGCATGTGCTTACATGTTAACATTTTTTGTACATTAATACAAAAATGAATTAATAACAGTGTTCCTGTAGCTCAACTGGTAGAGCATTGTGTTAGTAGCGCAAAAGTTGTGGGTTCGATCCTAGGGAACACAAGTACTGATTGAAATGTATAACTCTAATTCATTGGAAGTTGCTTTGGATTAAAGTGTCTGCAAAATGAATTAATGTAAATGTAATACTGTGTATCTTAATGTTTAATTCTTTACGAAACTGTTATATTTTTTCCATGGGATGGACCAGACAAAATAGGAAATACAGCAACAGCCAGTATACATGAGAACTTGTAAAAAGGATCCCAGAAAGTTGGTTGTGAGATTCCACATGTGCATTAATCATAATCTAATTTCAATGATGACTTCTAACGATTACAAAAACAAAAAGTATACAATGATTGTGTGTTCCATTCCACAGTGCTCCTCTTTACTTTATAGTGGTGCACTTTCACCCCTCCCTAAATCCCAAACTAACCCCCACACGGTTGCAGCCTGTGCAGTTTACCCAAATGTTAAATATATGTTTAGGATTTATTTTAATAGTTTGTGGCAGTCGACAACAAATTCTAATTTATTTTAATGTAATAGTTGGTATTTATATTTTTTATTTAAATGATTGCTTTTATACTTTTTTACTTATTACTTTTTTCGGTTAAAGCCACAGTTTTCAACACAATCCAAGCCTTTTTAATTAAATGAATTCAAGTTCAGCAAATATTTGTGTTAAATAACTGTTCTGATCTAAACTGATTGATCTAAATATTAGACCTTAATATGTTTTTTTGTCATAGTCAGGACAAAGAATGGCTACTTTTAAGAAGCTAAAATATGAAATAGTATAAAAAAGCCAGTAAATAAACTGATGCATTCAAACTTAATGGTGTATAAGTTGAGTCCAACCATTTTTATGCTACATGTTTAAAATCATTATTAAGTATTCTTAAAAAGATTCAAATCATTAAAAAGATTCAAATAAATACACATGGCTCTTTTAAACCATCATTTTGAAGGATGTGGTTGCTGGTGTGTGACAAAAAGTAATTGACACATTGTACAATATTGTATGACAATCATTTTTCAATTAGGCCACACTAGCACAAAGCATAATAGGACAACACATGCAAATACAAAAAAATATTTTGTGATGTTAAACAATCTGAAACCACAGAAACGTTTTAACAAGGCTTTTAACAAGGTTTACCTTTTAAGAAACAATTAACTTTAAGATTTAGTCACATCTCATTAGTTATATTAAAACAAAAAAATTACCACTTTCACAAAACTGTTTCTTCTGTTGTAACTTCCTGTTTAGCAGCTATAAACGCATGGCTAGGCCAAGCATGCATTTGTGAAGTATTGCCTGTTCCACTGCCTTACTGTTTCATTGTCTTGATTGTTTATCATGTGTATGATCTTTGCCTTTTGAATTATCCTTTTGTTTTGTCTTCACTGTTTGCATTGATTCTAGTCATTTTTGACCTTTTTGCCTGTGACAATTCTAAATTTTGCCTGGCAAATTTGATTATTGTACTGCTCATCAATAAACTTCTGCAAATGGATTCTAACAATGCTTCAACCTCACCCTCATTACAACAACCTTGCAAATAACCTTGAGAACACTTCTTAAAAGAGAAGTGAACAACTTTTTTACTTTAACTAAAAAACTTTTTTATGCAAGAGGAAGTCTTATTCTGCTGACTCAAGTACATTCAGTTTGATGAGAGAAAACATGTCTAAACTATGTCTAAACACATAGATCACATGACAACATGCCCCTTATTAATTTCTCTCTCAATGACATTTCCCAAACATACCACAGGTCTCCAACTGTAATAAACACCCACTTTATGTTTATGAATTCTAGTCATTGTAGCAACCGTAATTGGACAGAAATAAAAACAAGGCAGTGGGGGAACCGATGCACAGTGCACTGTATTGTGGTGTTAATTTGTTTAGTTTGTGCTGTTTTAGATTGAAGCATCAGATACAAGACAACCACAGGGTGATGACTATACTACCATGTGGGGGTTTTAAAGCCAATAGGGATGTAACAATATTCAAAACTGAACCCAAAAAACACAATACACCATCTACCATACTTTTAAGATGTACCAAATGTCCCCTGGTGCCCAGACTCTAATGTACTAATAATCCAAGAAACTTACAAACATTTATGAATTTGTAAATTAAACCACACAGATCAGCAAATCACATAAATACCTTTTTCTTCAGTCTGTAATTGTATCAGTGTAAATAAATCAGCACTCTCTTTTTGTGCATGTATGCAGGTTATGCATGTTCTCTCTGTTTAGAACCTCTCTCTGATATTTTCAATGCATATTCACAAACGCATCAAATTATACATGGTATAAAAGTGAGCAATGACCACTAAGTGCAAAGTAGTTATGAATTGCAATTTCTGCAAGTAAATACTATTATTATTATTATTAAGTTAAAAGTGAATCTAGTGTTCTTTAGGGTTGCTGTGCCATACTATGAATCCTGCCCCCACAGCAAACAAAACCGAAGAAAGGCTCCAAATCCATGACATGCAGCGACCTGTGGCATTGGTATAGCTTACACCCATAGAAACACTGATTTACAGCTGTAACCACACGTGACTTTTCACACTTGCTCAAATTTGACCTAGCTGTGGTTTTACAAGTGAAGCAGGTGTGAAAATAAAACCAAAGTTGTCTAACAACCACAATAACAAATTCTGTCAAAAATGTTTCAGTGTTAGTGATACATGAGTGACAAAAATGAGATATAAAACTTGAATCAGATAGCGTTCATACAGCATTTTTGTATCATGTAGTGCTTTATACTTGTTCGACATTTATTACTTTATATTACTTGTTGTTAATGCTGTTACATACTTGATGTATGTAGCATTCACTGTCAACAGTAAAGTACATTTTTCACTGCACAGGGAAACTTGGTTTCCTCACTGTGCATATAACAATAAACCCTTTGAATCTTGAAAACACAAGACGTATATACAAGGCCCTTGCACACACGTCAATGTTTAAAGTAGGTACACATTGCCGTTTAATAGTTACAACTTACACCTGCTGAAACACGCAGGTGCAGTTCTAACTGCAAGCCATGGCAAAAAGCAACAACTGAGAAATAAACCACGAATGTGGCATGTATGTAAAGGTAACACTATAATGATATTATTACATAATATAAGTTTACCAATCATATTTTCAAACTGCTAAAAAATGACCTAAATAATAAAAAATATTTTTATAATCATATTTTTTATAAATAAATAATCTAATACAGTTCAGTTGTAAATGTCACTGTTTTTGTTCTCACAAAATTATAATGGATTCTCAAGCACTTCAAAGCTTACAAAAATATTATTCATAAAACAGTACCGACTATACTGTGAAAAAGGACAAAAAGGGTATAATGTAAGAAGTTTAAACTTTGCTATGTTTGTTTAAACATCGACATCTTATCATTCTCAACAATAATAGGAATCTAAGGCGAAACTATCCATTTGGGAGTGTTTGTGTAAAACCGCGTGAAAACAATTTCTATGTTCAATTACTCCAGTAATCTGTCAGTAATAGTTATTTATTTATTTTAGATCAAAGCACTGCCTTGAAAACAGTTAAGCTTCGCCTAACTGAGTTAAAGCTCAGCTTCAGCTTTGTTACTTACCAACACAGACACTTTTACAAAGGAAGGCGTAAAGCACCCAAAACAAGAACATCGGATCTCTGGACATTATGGTTGAACTAGTTTTCAAAACCTTTGACTTCGGACGCGCTTCTCACACCTAAACAGAATTTCACGTCTGGGTTTCTGTTCGCGTTTATTAACTTCAACAGAAGCCACAAAATGGGTTGCCCAACATTCAAGATGTTTCCAAATATTTTACAATGGTTTCTGCACAGATTCATTAAACATTGTGTGTTTTTATTTTTATGTTTGTGCTTAATTTGTGTGTTATAAATTGGTAAGTTAAAATTCTACGAATGTATTACTTATAGCTTTGATACGAATGTTGTTTAGAAATTTGTCTTTATATGGCGATCTGGCAACCCGGTGAAATGAAAACCCTGGTTCTTTCCGCTGTTTGTGAGTAACAGTTAGTAAGGAAGCAAGTAAAAGGGCAATTTTAAATACATTGCCACTTACCTGAATATATGCTAACACTTTCCATGTTTTCCATTGTCAATACAAAACAGATATTGAACATTTCTATTGCTATTGCTCAGGGTAAAGGTACTCATTTTAAGGCGCTATCTTATCGCTTTATACACGTCCCACTGTCACCATGACAACTCCAAGTAATTTGTCACATTGGAACTTGTTGTTTATTGGCACTAATTTGAAAAGCATTGCGTTATTAAATATGAAAAGTGAACAAAGCTATTTTCATGAAATAACAAAAATGTTTTTAGGCTATTTATTGGCTTTAACATAAAAACATCAGCCTCAACCCCCAACTGTAAGACAGATTGGGGCACACAATGTAAAGTGATTTACTTTATAACACTTTATAGTAAGTTTACCTAACATTAATACATTTCAGATCATTCATTTATATTCTTATATTCAGATTTTATTCTCCACTGACTTCTTGAAATACTTATGGACCCCAAGGGAACAACATTCCAAACCACTACTGATGAAAATTACCTAGTTCGGCAATGAAACTTGTGACTCAAAATGAATAGTTACTGAAATACAGCTTCCTTTTTTCACATGGCATTATAGTTGATATGGCTGTAGTACAGAACCGTACATTGTAATTAAAATAATTTTTGGATTCAAATGGATTCAGTGGTGATATTGCAAGTCAGTATTTCTTCAGAAACATGTCAATAACTTCTCTTTCATAATGATCACTTTTCTGTATGTTCTTACAAATGTTTGCTCGTTTTGTTGTTATAACCCCTTCAGAGCAGAGTACTGAATCAAAAACAAACATATTGTATACAAGTTACACTTCTTAGAAAACAATGCATAGTCACATGCATTTAATAAAAAAATAATTTAGTATTTTAAAGTGTAACGAATGTTCAGTAGACAATGGATCCATATGCAGCCTCTTTATGTACACAGAGTAAACAGACAGGCAAGGGTCAGAACCAGAAAACAGGAATATCAGAGTAAATCCAAGAGCACAAATGATAAACAGGAAATGGGTCAGGGCAGGTGGCTAATAACAGAGTAATCTAAAAGGCAAATCCAAAATGGCAGGCTGCAAGAATCAAAAACGTTAGGCAGTCTAAGCAATACACAGGAAAACACAACCAGAATTAAACACAAATCTTCGCTGGGATGGCAAAACAAGACTTCGCAATAGTCCATTGAAACTGGTAAGTATATATGGGGGGAGGCCCCTGATCACCAGCCTCCTCTAGGAACTCCACTCTAGGGGGACCAGCGGGCTTTAACAGGGAGACATGGAAAATGGGTGAGATACGATAATGTGATAGAAGTCTATAAGATACTGGGGTAATTTGTCTAAAGGTTTTAAAAGGATGTGGGACTGAGTTTCTTGCAGGAAAGTCTCAATCTTAAGTCCTTGGTAGATAAACATACCCACTGACCCGGGGCATAGGGAGGATGCTGTGTACTGTTGGCCTGTTCAGTGGCTCTTCTGACCCAACAAGCTTGACAATGATTAAGTCTTCTTGCTTATCTGAGGTATTCTAGATTACGGTGGTCAGTCAAAACTCTAAACTGATGTTTAGCCCCTTCTAGCCAGTGTCTCTACTCCTCTAGCGCCATCTTCATGGCCAAAAGCTCTCGGTTGCCCACATCATAATTTTGCTCTGCTAGACTCAACTTGTGGGAAAAGAATGCACAGGGAAACATTTTTGGAGGCTCACCTTGTCTTTGAGAGAGGACAGCACCAACACCAGTACAGGAGGCATTCACTTCCTCTATAAACTCTTTGTCAGGATCAGAATGGTGGAGTAGGGGAGCAGTGGTGAATTGTCTTTTGAGGTCTTGAAAGGCTTCAATGGCTGAAGGAGACCAAGACAAATGAGTTACACCATTTTTTACCATAGCAGTGAGAGGAGCTACCACCATGCTGATATTTTTAAGAAATCTCCTATAGTAGTTGGCAAAGTCCAGAAAGCATTGGAGTTCCTTCAGAGAGTGGGGTTGAGGCCAGTTAACCACTGATTCCACTGAACCCCTTTTCCAGTTCTTCCTGTATGTATGCCTTCAGATTCTGGTTGTGACAGTGGAAAAATGCGCTCCTTGGGTATCTTAGCTCCTGGGATGAGCTCAATGGCACAGAAACTGGAACGTTGAGGTGGTAGCTTAATAGTCTTGCTCTTGCTGAAGGCTAAGACCAGATCTGAGTATTCACTGGGAAGTTCTCTCTCCTGTAGATCTGAGACACTGGGAGTAGAGCATTTTAGGTTAGGAGGAATAGACAGACAGGAAGACAGTGTTTCGACCATTGTATGACTTCTCGAGAGGCCCAGGAGATTACAGGTTTATGAATGTCAAGCCAGGGAAAACCAAGAATCATGGGTGTCTGGGGTGAGTGTATGGTCTCATAATGAAGAGCACCGACTTTTAAGTTCAGGTCAGAGGTGATCTAAGAAACTCAGCCAAGCCCAAGGGCCTACCATCTATCGATGACACTGTGATGGGAGAAGAGATGGTGGTTAGTGGAATGTTATGTCTCTGAGCAAAACCCTCGTCAAAGAAATTGCCAGCCGCTCCTGAGTCAATCAATGCTTGTGCCCCAATAGTCTGATTATTTATGGTTATTTTAATATTAACTGTAAGACTGGTGGTACTTGAAGCGGTTGTACTCACCAAGTGGTTGTTTCTGAATGACATGAGTGGGCAGGTCTCTCTCAGATTTCACTGATATATTCCTCTCTTGTAAGTCACTTTGGATAAAAGCGTCTGCTAAATGAATAAATGTAAATGTCAAATGGCTGGCTTTACCACAGTAAAGGCAAAGATGACTCCTCAACCTTCTCTCTCTCTCCTGGCTTGTGAGGCGAGTGCAACCTACTTGCATGGGCTCTGGTTCTGGATTGCAGGTAGACAAAGCTAATGCAATAGCAGTAGGCATTCTGGCTCGCAGCAGATTATCCAGCCGGATAGAGAGTTCAATGAAATTGGGTGAGCTTTTCGAACCTTTGACTCTGCATGCCATCTCAGCCTGAAGAGGGGCATTAAGTCCTTTGCGGTAAGTAAGCTTAAGTGGGTACTCATTCCACCTATATTGAGCAGCCAGAGTGCGGAACTCAAGAGCAAATTCAGTGGCTGTTCTCCTTCCTTGCCTGAGTTCTAGTAGGCGTTCACCTGCCTCTTGTCCATCCGAGGAAGGCTGAAACACATCTCAAAAGTGTTGCATAAAAACAGTGAACGAGAGAGAGGTAGGTTGTTCACAGTTCCACATAGCCGTCACCCAGTCTAGCACCTTACCAGTGAGGAGCAGCAAATGAAAGCAATACGACTGCTGTCAGTGGGATAGGGAGCAGGTTGCTGCTCAATGAACAGGGGTCACTGCATCAATAAACCTTTACATTTCCCAGGACAACCATCGTATTTATTAGGAAAAGCCAGGCGGGGGGTTGGCATGGGTGGTGATGAAGATGGACTGGTAGCCATGTTGGTGCTGGGGTTAAGATGCAACACTTGTAGTGATTTGACTAGCTCCTTGGTTAGTGGGGTAAGGCGACTGAGTTGCTGCTGATGAGCTGCCAGTGTTGATGCTTGAGCATTGAGTTCAGAGCTCAAGCGAAACATGGCTGCTGGATCTGTTGATGGCAAGTCTTCTGTAATGAATGCTCAGTAGATGATGGATCCATATGCAGTGTCTTTATTGTACACAGAGAAAACAGACAGGCAAGGGTCAGAACCAGCAAACAGGAATATCAGAGAAAATCCAGGAGCACAAACGATAAACAGACAATGGGTCAGGGCAGGCGGCTAACAACAGAGTAATCCAAAAGGCAAATCCAAAAGTCAAAATGGCAGGCAGCAGGAATCAAAAAGCAGTCCAGGTAATACACAAAAACACAACCAGAATGAAATGCTCAGAAATGTTCGCTAGAATGGCAAAACAAGACTTCGCAATAGTCCATTGAAACTGGTAAGTATATATAGGCTGAGTGATTGGGAAATGGCTGCCACCTGAAGTGGTGGTAATGGTACGTGGTAATGGGAAATGAAGTCTGAGGCTGGATTTGTAACATTAAGTTTAAATTATACACTTCCTAATGATCCAATCCTTTAAAGATGTGACAAGACTTTTGTCTAAGCAACGTCTGACCTTTTCTCCTAATTAAGTAACTAAAAATCAAGGCATGATAAAATTTTATTATGGTAAAATAAGCATAATCATAAGCATAATCTAGAGGCCTTTGCCTTTTATATAAGCCACTTCTGATTCCAAATGATCAACTAGAAGTCAAGTTATTATTTGTTGTTCCTACAACTTGGATAGGTGACAAGACTTTTGTCAGGGTGTATATATACATATATACTGTATATATGTATACCCACTTTACTAGGTCAGCCACTTCTTACCTATATGCTGACTCGTCACCTCCCATTTTCAGTTCAATGACTGTAGTATCATCAGCAATTTTGATGATGCTGGTGTTGTTTTGGGAGGCTACAAAGTCTTGGGTGAAGAGTGTATGGAGCATGGGGCTTAGCACGCAGCCCTGCGTTGTTCTTGTGTTAATGATTATGGTTTGAGATGTGTGATTCCCAATTCTGACCAGACTCTAAATGGATGAAATGAAAATATCTGCAAAGACATTAGCTAGTGCAGATGAGCAGGGAAATTCTGTTGCTACCTGCCAGTGCTGGAATTGAACCAGCAGCCTATTGATTACAAGCCCAACTCCTTAACCAGTACACCACAACTGCCCCTAAGGTGTGTCAGTGATCTCACACCTAGTTTGTAATCATGTGTTGGGTGTCAGCAGTGTTGTAGTGACACTTCAATCTCTGTCTGTATTCTCACTTGGCATTCCCACTTCCGGCTGCAACCTATACTTTCATCTTTTTTCCTACCTTTTTCCTAGTCAAACTTTTTCTTTTATGTTAATTCTTTGTTTAATAGCTGCATTACTACCACTTTGTTTGGGTTTTTGCACTTGGTTTCACTTTGTTTCTTAAATACTGTTGATAATCACAATGTGCGTCAGAACCGGAGCATGTATTGTTTACATTAGTCACCTACCACTACTACAGCACCTCACACCTCTGGCTCACTCCACACCACCCCATCACGGCCCCATGGACTCATTCAGCCCTTTAGCTCACCCCTGCCTTTTACACCTGGCCAGGTGAGGAAGGAGCTGAGGAGGATTAAAGTAAGGAAGGCAGCCGGACCTAATGGGATCGGCGCCAGGCTCCTGAAATCCTGTGCAGAGGAACTATGTGGAAATATGGGGCAAGTCTTCAACATGAGCCTCAAGATGAGGGTGGTACCACAGCTATGGAAGACCTCCTGTGTGGTACCAGTGCCCAAAACACAGCACGCTAGAGACCTCAGCAGCTTTAGGCCAGTGGCTCTCACATCACAACTGATGAAGACACTGGTCCTGGGCCACCTCTGCTCTGAGGTGAACTCAGCGATGGACCCGCTGCAGTTCACCTATCGACCCAGGATCATGTGGAGTGGAGGATGCTGTGATCTTCTTGCTGCACCATGCTCTAACTCACTTGGAGAAGCCTGGCAGTGCTGTGAGGTTTTTATTTTTTGACTTCTCCAGCACATTCAACACAATTTAGCCATCGCTCTTGAAGGACAAACTGGAGCGTTCTGGAGTGGACTTACATCTTGCGGAGTGGGTCCTGGGCTACCTCACAAATAGGCCTCAGTTTTTGAGAGCCAGGGACTGTGTATCTGATACCCCAAATCACGTCCTTATCAATGCGGAAAAGACCAATGGAGATGGTGGTGGATTTCTGGAGACACCGGTCTGCCCCCTCACCGGTGAACATCCAGGCAGTGGACATTGAGAGAGTGGACTCTTATAAGTACCTGGGTGTTCACCTAAACCACAAACTGGACTGGTCTCACAACACAGATGCACTTTACAGGAAGGGTCAGGGCAGACTTAACCTCTTGTGGAGACTGTGGTCCTTTGGTGTGCAGGGGGCGCTCCAAAATACCTTTTATGACTCTGTGGTGGCATCAGCCATCTTGTATGGTGTAGTCTGCTGGAGCAGCGGAATCACTGAGAGGGAAAGGAAAAAGCTGGACAAGGTCATCAAGAGATCCAGCTCTGTCCTGGGCTGTCCTCTGGACTCCAGCATAGATGACAAAACTGTCATCAGAGTCCCACCCCCTGCAGGACATTCTGACAGCTCTGGAGAGCAGCTTCAGTGACAGACTGCTCCACCCTCAGTGTGTGAAGAAGAGATTTTGTCGGTTTTTCCTTCCTGCTGCTGTAAGACTCTATAACAACAACTGCTGATTTATTTATTTATAAACTCTCACTGCAGTACTTGCATTCTCAGTTATGTGCAATATTTTATTTTAATGCACAATACCACTATAGTACTAGCAATTTACACTATTCCTTTCCAGTCTGTATTTGTGTATATATTTGCTTTAGCACTATTGAGCTTTTTATGTATAGTATATTTTTGGTCTAGTCTAGTAATTCTCTCTGTACTATACCCCTGCTGTTGCTAAATGCAATTTCTCCACTGCGGGACAAATAAAGAAATATCTTATCTTATTCCTAATGGCTCTTCGAAAATCATACCTGGCCTTCTTGTAGTCATACTGTAGGTATTACCCACAGCAAATGCAGAAGACCGTGCACATTAGCAAGGTTCAAATTTCAAAGTTTATCCATGGCTTCTGATTAGGGAATGTTTGTTTCTTCCCAGTAGGCACTGTGTTATTGATGCAGTTACTAAAGTAGTAGTTTACAGCAGATGTGTCAGTTTGAAGTCACCCACAATGATAAATACAGTGTCTGCATGTGTGCTTTCTTGTGCATTTATGGTGTCATACAGAATCCCAAGCGCTGCCCTAGAGTTGTAAACAGCCAGAAACACAGCGGAAAACTCCCTCTGCAAGTGAAAGGGTCTGCATTTCACTTCTAAAAGTTTGAAAAAGTCATTTGAGCATTGTTTTCAAATTTACTGACTGTCTGCACATCCGAGCACCACTAGTTGTTAATTAACCACGTGCCCCCACCTGTTTTCCAGAAGCCGCTGTTCGGTTTCCTCAGTGAATAGAGTGCGTCATTAACTGCCAAGCTACCTGAGTCTGGTATGTTTTCCGATAGCAGCACACAGCAGTCTCTAATTTTACGTTACGTTTTACGTGATCCTGGTTCTGAGATCATCCTGTTTGTTGACTGGGGGGGTGGGTTGGTTAGCTCAAGCTTTAGCCTAGCATCTAGCCCCTCTCTCTTTCCTTGTCACTGCTTGTGTCACTCTTTTTTCAGGCTGCGTTGATTACTGAAGCCCGGTGTTGGTGGGCCATGCTGGTGTAAACTCAGACACAGGAGATAATTCAAGTCAGACAGATTAAAAGTGATATCAAATGGTAGCTTCCTGATCTCCAATAAAGTTGCCTTATCATATGTGTGCCGTGCTATAACCATGTGAATGTTTGTTACAAAACACAAACAAATAAACAAAAACAAACAATAAAGGAGAAGGAGAGAGTACACAGAGATGTCTGCCACGGGGGGCGCCATCTTGCAAATAGTCTGGTGATAGTGCTGTAACAGACAATAGCCACATCATTGTGTTCAGTCAGTTCCAAATTTGACGTGTTGCCATGATAACATCATATAAGAACACACAAATCAGCCATGTCTCTACATTATTCCAACTGTCAAAGTCTGAACTGATTTAACGAAATGTAAGCTGACTTACATGATGTATTTTTTTAACCAGTCGAGACAGATCACTGAAACGCTTTATATTACACAAGCTCTTAATAGCCAAACCTGTTGGTGATCTCCTTGATTCTGCTTGACCTTGGTTAAGATCCTTAATTTGACTGGACTCCCCAGTCGGTTTCTTCTGCTTCACTTTGGACCTTATCAGCACAGCAGCAAATGCTTTCCTTTTAAGCTCAACAATGTCTTCTCAGGCACTGCCTGCTACTGGCAAATTCAGGAACCTTGAACCATTCTGCCACTTTGAATTTTCTTCAAGGTTATCGCATTGCGATAACCCTTGGGTTATCGCATTGGCAATGTTTTGCGGACCAGGTATCCACCACCACACTTGTGCTTTTGTGATTCCTTGGATCTCCCCAATTCTGTTTTGGCTACAAATGGTTGTTTTGCCCCCATTGGCTTTAAAAAAACGTTTTGTAGCCATAGCTTTCTCACTGTATTGCACCGAGGACTGTTTGTTTATCAAAGTGATACAATTTTCTTTGTTAGACCAGTATAGAATAGTATAAATATATAGTATAGTAGAAATTAATCATGGACAAACATGTTTGGTGATCCGACAAAGGTAAAATCCAGAGCACCTCACTCTGCAACAACAAACACAGGTGTGAGCTCGCCATGTTAGAGAAGTGCCACCCTTTAAAAGTCACGTACTTTCAACTCCGCCAATAGTTTTCAGCCAAAGGTCAGAAAACAACCCAACACATACACACAGATGCTGAGAATGGTAATATCACCCACACACACAAAAATTCAGATAATTGTTCAGTGTTCAGATAATTTTTATAGAAAGTCAAAAGAACAAGACACGGCATCTGCTAAAACGCTGTCCTTTCCCCTTTAAAGGAATTTTTTTTAAAAGCATGTTGGCACTCATCTGACACACAAGTGTTAAGGATCGTAACACTCTTTGTACAGATTGTAACAGTTCTCATTTCAAAAAACTTCACCAACACACTACCCAACAGTGGTAATACAATTGTCAGCTAAGCTATCTATTTAAGTATCATTAAAAGTTCTTAATACGCTGCAAGGCTTATGACTCCTGCCTTCCGAAATGGCAGCCACTTCCTCTCCAACAACTGCCAGTCTTGCACCATCATCACACACTCCAATAAGTCTATGTCTGCCCTTCCTGGAGAGGTTTGATGGCAAGTGCAAAGATTTTTGCTTCAGCGTTCTCTATTTGTTAACCAACAACCTCTATCATGTCCCACAGATTCCAGCCGCATTGTATTTGTCTGCTCATGGTTAACTGGTAGGCTGCTGGACTGGGTAACAGCTGTTTTAAAGCAGATGATCTCATCTTCCCCACCTTTGTTCCGAAAGGGCTTAAACCATGAGGTGCAGTCCGAACTTTCTGCCGCCCGACTCTAGTCTTGCCTTGTCAAGTCTTGCCTTGTCAAGTCTTGTTTTGCTCTTGTTCTGTGTTGTAGACTCCTGGTTTTGTTATTTTGGTTTGCAGTTTTGTTTCTTCATTTTTTGATCTCCAGCTCTACCTCCGGTCCGTCTCTGCTGGGCTGCCTTGCCTCTCACCCCGTCATTTTAGCTAACCAACTGTATGTCAAGGCGTAAAAAGCGTGAATTCCACGCTGAGTCCGTTTCATTCCTGGGGCACATTATTTCTTTTCAATGGGTCATGGCTGACCCCTCCAAGGTCAAGGCCATGCTGAATGGCCCGTACCAGACTCCTGCAAGGCATTGTAGCGATTTCTGGGGTTTGCCAACTTTTAGTTTCATCCAGAACCTTGGCTCAGTTGCTGCAACACTCGTGGCATTCACCTCCACCAAGAGTCTGTTCTGGTGGCACTCTTAGGCTCAGGAAGCCTTTAATGATCTCAAGTCCCGTCTCTTCTCCTGTGCTTTGTTTTCCAGATCCGGAATGGCAGGTGCCAAAAATGTCAAGCCTGATGCCCTCTCGTGCGTTCGAATCTCCTGGGGAGACCGCACCAGCCGATGCCATTCTCAAACGAGGTGTGGTGGTGGGGTCGCTCTCGTGGGGGATCGAGCGGTGAGTGAGACTGGCTGGACGAGGGGCTGAAATTCCAGAGGGGTATCCTGTGGGTTGTTGTTTGTTGTTCGCCACATGCTCTGCTGTCCGCGTTCACCCCGCCTACTTGTTTCCTAGTTAATCTTGTTAATCATCTCATTTACCTGTCCTGTTTGATCAAATTTTCTCCTCTTTATAGTTCCCCTTTGTTTTCTGTCTTGTGTCTTGTGTTGTGAATTGAACTGAAGGTTCACCTCCACCATCTCCACCACAGCAATCCTTCGACCTCCATCCTTAAACATCCACCTCATCATTGAGGTGGACATTTAAAACATCTTGTCTCAACATTTTGCTTCACCTTTTAAAATGTATCCATGTTCTTTCTTCTCCTGCAAGCTAACCAAGCTGAGCAGAACTATGATGTGGGAAATCGGAAACAAGGTAGCACTGGAGAAGTGGTGACACTGAACTGAAGGGGCAATGCATCAATGAAATACATCACCCCTCTGGTTAGGAGAACATCATCCCTGCAAACTACTTGGTGGCAACAGTTCGACGGGACATCATGACCGAAATAAATGCTCTGAACAACCAGAACCCTCTAGTTCCAGAATCTTCCACTAGCCACTAACCACACCTCCTAACCACTAACCACACCTACACACACCTGCATTTTATATAACCACCATTATATAAACCCCTGTAAAACTGTTACAAATTGCGAAGTCTTTGATTTGCCCTGGCTGTCATTACTGAGCGTTTCCCTGTTCCCTGAGTTATCTGTTTCTATGTTATTATTCATTTACCTGTCTTTTCATTTCTTATTGTTTGCTGCCTGCCTTGACCTCTGCCTATCTACCATTTTACCATTGCCTTGCCCCAGTGTTACTGTTTGCTGGTTCTGCCTGCTCTAGTCTGCCTCCCGAATACAAGGATTTGTTGCAGCACTAGCAAATTTTACCATAATTTTATGTTTTAGTAATTGTAGCATGATGCTAGCTCATTTATAGTTGCTAGGGTGTGGCCAGGATGTTGCTATAGCAATACCTAAAGCCCACCAACAGTCAATTAAGTCAAACATGTCTCTTTGACATTGTGACGCATATGAAGGGCGTGGGTATATAGTTGTAATGTCACAATTTGCTGCTTCATACTGAGCCAAGCGATATGAGCCCACATCTAGGTCTCTATGACTTTCTGATGCAGAGCTATGATGTCGAGATTTTCGAGATATATATTAAAAAAAAGAAAAATATTTAATAGAAAAATAGGCTGTAGCTTGCACATGAACTTTTCTGCACTTGCATCATATTTTCATTTGCTGTTTCCAGATGCAGTTAACATTTTCCCTTTGCTGGTCATGCATAGCAAGATGCTGAGGGCACCATCTGTGGCTTTAGCAGTTTCTACAGATCCAGTAAATTGAGTTTAACTCCAAGCTCCTGAACAGTATTATACAGACCATAAAGAGAATATGTGTTGGACTGCTTTCCAGCGACAAAATGGCAGGTATTTAATTTTAATGTTTCTTTTATTTTAGACTTTGAGTTCAATTAAGAACTAGTAGTCAGGATATCCGTGATCAGAGCAAGTGTAGGTGTAAGTAAAGAAAACAAATTGTGATTCACATCACATTTGCCATTTCGATAGTGTTCATATAAAAACACCTAATGACCATGTAAGACATCTAATGTTACCAAACAGTTAAACGCTTTAGTCCAAGTTGTTAGTCTTTACCAACAGATTCATTTTTTAGATAAATAGTGATAGTGTGATAATAGATGTATTATTACAAACTTGGCATGGTTTAACAGAACCTTTATAACTTGTTCAAATGTGTAGATTTATTAATAACAAATTAATTAATAACAAAATAATGGTTCTATCTGACAAATATCCTTTTATGTTTACATTATTAAGTTGTACTGTTATATAAAATCTGTAATGTACAGATGTAGGGAAAGATGAAACAACACAAAACAGGGCGTACACACCTTTCATTTTCGACATGTTTTATTTTGTTTTTATTTCTGCTCTTTAATGACGGTTTATTTTTCATTTATAGCAAGAAGAGACTGATTAAATAGAAAGACAATCACAAATTTGCTCTGACATGCTGATGAGGTGGGTGTGGACACACCCTGGGGTTAGTCAAGAAAACACTGGAAAACAGCTACATACATGCATTTTGGATTAGGCAAAATAAGTAGTGGTTGCTACTAGGCCCCATGTCACGTCCAGTCTGTTTTTTTTGGCTAATAAGTGAATCAACATAGTTTAAGACTTTGGGCGAAGAAGCTAGCCAATCCAAAACCATTGTTCAAAACCTTCAGGTTTAAAGTGGTAAAAAAATGCCAATAACAAGGTACAAGCTAGTGTGTTTTCAAACATGCTGTTTCAAGGGAGTGGGGTCCAAAGAAAAAAGTAAAAATTATACTTATTGAATTTTGTAATTTCACTTTTTTTAATTTGTCTTTTAACGAATATGAATGTTTAATAGCAACATGATTTAAACACTAGTTGAAAATGTTTTATACAGCAACATTTGAACTTCATTAAAAGCAAGAATGTGTAGCTAAAATTAGATCTCCAGCTCCAGCAAATTTTACTCGCATCAAATAAAATTTGAGCGCAGAAGGAAAACTTGAAACTTAACAAAGGCCTTTTCATGTCTCTTTCCTTTCCAGGACTTGTTTACAACAGTGTACATGGCATTAAAGACTTTGTCTCTGTTTTTAATACCCATGAGATATAGCTACAGATGCATTTGTGACACACATAGAACCCTATGTTCTGCCCTGGTAAGGAAGCAAGCCAGACACAAAGGACTTTAATTGTAAAACACTCACAATGTACATACTTGCTAGACTCCAGCACAAGGGAGCATGCTCTTCCCACATACACTCATGAGAGAAACATCTCTATTTAGACATTTCCCTTTCCCCTTAACAAAATTATAATGTCATCTCTGAAGACAAAGAAACCCGAAGACAAGTTTGTTTTATTTATAATCAACACTTTCCTTAGCATTGTAAAACAGCATTGAGAGTAGATTTTTTTAGTACATACTGGAGGGTTGTACTTCTAACTCTTACAAGATGTTCAATTTCAAAACTTAAACAAACAACATTTTTGATATCAAGATATCATAAGTAAACACCTGATGCATGCAGTTCCACATTTCTGATGTTATGTTTTCCATCAGATAAATTAATTGAATTCCAGTGTACACTGCAACAAGCTCTGCAAAAACAAATAACACAATAGTAGACAAATTACAGAAAATATTGATTATAACAGCCATGCTAGCAGAGGGAGCCCTCACCTGAATACCGACTGTTTGCTCCATCTACTTCCTTTCTCCCATTTCCTGTTTCCTGGCATTGGTTATAAATAGTGGCACATGCGCTTCACTACCTTGTGAAGTATTGCCAGTGTTTCTACCTGCCTTACCAAGCCTTTATATTTGGATTGATCTGTTTGTGTATGAGTTTTCTGTTTTCAGTTTATCAATTTCTTGGATTACCCTTGTCTATTTTTGTCTGCCTGAATTTACCTGCTTTCCTGTGTGTACTAACTGCTGCCTGTTTTTTGACCATGGTTGTATACTGCCTGCCAGGACCCCTGCCTGGTAATCGTTAAATTATTTTCTGCCTGCCTTGACACCTGCCTGTTTATCGCATTGGTTTGTCTGCTGCCTGATCTGACCATTGCCCATTTACAACTCTGATTCTGAATTGTGTTTTGTGTTTCTTACAATAAACTTCTGCATATGGATTCAAACCAACCATCTGCGTCAGCCTCATTACATCTTTAAAAAAAGCTTTATAACTGTTTATCTGCTGTAGCTGGACTTGGCTCAGGAGGGACAGCTGTAGCTTGACATGGGGAGAGCAGCTGCGCTTGACACAGGAGCGACAGGAGATTCTGGATGGGCGGCCATGACGGGTGCTGACACAGGAAGGGTGGCCATCTTGTTATACGCGACCTCTGGAGCGGCGGCCATCTTGTCATACGCGACCTCTGGAGCGGGGGCCATCTTGTCAAACGCGACCTCTGGAGCGGCGGCCATCTTGTTATACGCGACCTCTGGAGCGGTGGCCATCTTGTCATACGCGACCTCTGGAGCCGTGGCCATCTTGTCATACGCAACCTCTGGAGCGGCGGGCATCTTGGGCTGTGGCTCTGGCTTGGTGGCGGTCATCTTGGGCTGTGGCTCTGGCTTTGGCTTGGCGGCAAAATCCATTAATGAATATTTATCCACCTCAGTGGCAGTGATGGACATGTATGGCTCATTTAAGCCAAACCAGAACAAGTCCTTGTACATGGAAGAGTTACCTTGCCTGAGTTGCAAGAGTTCCCGGACCGGGTCTTTTGGAAACCCGCTGGATCCTGGGGAAGCGAAGTGTTCTGTAAAGTATGGTGTAAACACAGAGACGGTAGGTGGATCCATGTGTTGGGTTTTCCTTTTATTAGAACGAGGCATGGTCCAAACAGGCAGGGTCACAATCACAGGCAAACAGGTATACACAAGATAATCCACAATCATAAATCCAGGAAACAAGGCAAGGGTCAGGGCAGGCAGAAAACAATCAAAAAACCAGAGAGCAGTCCAGGGTCAAAACAGGCAGAGGGTCAAAGGGTCAAAACAGGCAGACAGGCAAAAAAGGCTATAGCAAACAAAGACTAGGAAAAAACAGGGAAAAGGCAAAACAGGCAAGGCAAAAACAGACAAAACAGTTAAGGCAAAAACAGGCAAAAACAAGGACAGGACAGAACAACAAGGGCAAATCAGACACTTCGCAACTTCCTGTTTGCTAGGCTAGGTTTTATAGCTAGCAAGTTGCTACAGAAGAAACAAAGGGAGCCAATGCCAAGGGTAACGACGGGGAAAGGGCCCCCTCTGCTGGCCAGGCATTACATCAGCAGTGAGGACCCAGGGTCGTAATGTTGGACCAGAGCGCAGAGAGGATGCGTGTTGGCTGAGGACAGGTTGTGCTGTTGGCACTGGGTCGGTCAGTTGAACTTCACTGGTGCACTCGGCTACAAAAGGCTGGGGTCTGGCTGGCCCTCCACTCAGCTGGATGCTGCATTTTACCGCGGCAACACACTTTTTAGTTGCCAGCTTTATATCTGACCATTTTTCTCTACCTAACTGTAAGATTTTGGATGTAAATAATTTAGTAAAACTAGCTACTCCAGTCTTCAGATAAGATGAGATGAGACGAGATGAGACAAGATAGATAAGATAAGATAAGCTAAGTGAATTCTTTATTTGTCCTGCAATGAAAATTGCATTTAGCAACAACAGGGGTACAGTAGAGAAGAATTACTAGACTAGATATTCTATACATAAATAGCTCAATAGTGTTAAAGCAAAAAACATATACACAAATACAGATTGGAAAAGAATAGTTTAAATTGCTAGTAGTATAATGGTATGGTATTAAAGTAAAATATTGCACATAACTGAGAATGCAAGTACTGCAGTGAGAGTTTATAAATAAATAAATCAGCAGTTGTTGTTATAGGAAGGAAGGAAAGACCGACAAAATCTCTCCTTCACACATTAAGGGTGGAGCAGTCTGTCACTGAAGCTGCTCTCCAGAGCTGACAGACTGACCTGCAGGGGGTGGGACTCCAGCATAGATGTTTTGTCAGGACCCATCTGTCACCAACCTCCCAAATCTAGAGGACAGCCCAGGACAAAGCTGGACCTCTTGTTGACCATGTCCATCTTTTTACTCTCCCTCCCAGTGATGCAGCTGCTCCAGCAGACTACACCATACAGGATGGCTGATGCCACCACAGAGTCATAAAAGGTCTTTTGGAGTGCCCCCTGCACAACAAAGGACCGTAGTCTCCTCAAGAAGTGGAGCCTGCCCTGACCCTTCCTGTAAAGTGCATTTTTCTACCTTTACATAAGTCAGTAATTTTTAGTGTTAATTTATTCTAAACTAACACAATTATGTAAATGATTGACAAACAGGATAACACTGCTACTAACAGTAAAATTATCCTGAATTACTTTAAAACAGTAAAACTGTAATGCCAGAAATTATATTAAATATAATTAACTCATCACTAGAGCTAGGGTATGTTCCAACAGCATTTAAAATAGAAGTAATTAGACCTCTCCTTAAAAAGCCGCACATAGACCAGGGAGTATTTGCTAATTTTAGACCAATCTCAAATCTCCCTTTCTCTCTAAAATATTGGAAAAAGTGGTAGCTAGTCAACTTGGTACATTCCTGGATAAAAACAGTACCTATGAAAAATTCCAGTCTGGATTCAGGTCCCACCGTAGTACAGAAACAGCACTGCTTCGAGTTACAAACGATCTCCTTTTAACATCACATTTTTCACAAAACTGACCAGTCACTTGTTATAAAAAAAACTTACTAAAATCTAAAACATTTTAAAATGTCCTGTGTTTTGTATTTGTATTTGCTAAGCATAAAGAAAGAAGTCTGGGCAGCATACTGTTACTGTGGTTAATTTTGGTTGTCTGTTTGGTTCTGTCTGGGGCTAAGTTTCCTGCATGAGTGTCTGAGACAGAGGTCCTTCGAGGACAACCATACCCACTGACCAAGAGTGTAGGAGAGTTCTGGGTGACAATGTTTGTTGGCTTGGTGTGTTTGGTGTATTACAGAGTGGAGCAGGTGGGTATAAACACAGTCCCAAACCTCCTTAATTTGGTGCATTCAATCCATCATGGCAGGCAAGTCTGAGGGTTCACCGGACCAGAAACAAATGTGGTTAGAAACCTAAGACACATTTGAACTGGGTCATGCCTGTTAATGATTTATCAGGGAATATTGGGCATATCCAGTCTGCTTAGTTCTCCTGGTTGATCCATTCTCCTGGATCATCTCCTGGTTGAGCCTTTCAGTTTCAGTTGGGGATAACCGGATGTGAACAGGGGACACCGTATGAGATGATATCCTCTGAATGCTGTAGAACCTGAAGACATTATTGCACAGTAGTTCTGAGGTTTCCTGACTCGTGGGACATGCGGGCAAAGGAATTTGTCAGCATGCTTTAGACAAACGATCAATAATGGTGAAAATTGTGGTATTTAGGCACTTTTTTTTTTTTGCAGGTTTGCGATGAAATCAATTGCGATATGGGACCAGGGTCACTGTGGAGCCGGTAGTGGTTGAACAAGGCCAGCAGGGAGTTGTTGAGGAGTTTTAGTGGTTTCTGATTAATTGAATGGTGTCGTTGGGGAGTGAAGCACATCGGCTTTGGTGTTTTTTTAACAGGGGTGGTAACAATGTGGCACTCAACAAGAATGAATATCAGGATTCTTGACTGGACATGATGCCTTTAGGTGTCTGGCCTGACCACAGAGACATAAATTAAGCTGCCTTCAATGTTTTTGCTCCTCTTGTGTGAGACGGCTATATCTCAATTGCATAGGCTCAACGGAGGATAGTAGTATAGGAAGGCACTTTATGTCAAAACAAAATGTATGGCTTTTTGACCTTTACCTTATTCATGACCTTTTTCCCAGTTTCCATTCGCCCCCACCCTTTCGGATGATGAGCATTTCCCTTTGACCCCGGAGATATGTATAGCTGATTTTTATGATAATTCCAGTGCTCAATGGTTTGGTGGGATGTTGTTTTTTGGGATTATGTATCAGCGTTTATGCTGATAGGGTGCAGAATCTGCAGGATTCAGAATCTCAATGGTTTGGCCATGTGTTGTTTGCCGTTTTTATAATCTGTTAACTTTCTCCCTGGGTGTGACTGTGGTGGTATGGTTTGGGGATTGTGTCTTATAAAAATTAAATTGTGTGAGCTATGTTTAAGTAAAAACGTGGTGTAAAACTAAAGCAAATAAATAAATGGAAAGGCGTTAAAGTTAAAATGGAAAGAGTAAAATGGGGTACAACAAAACATTGTAAATAAAATTGTATGTGCTTTATGTGTGTTTTATTTCCGTAATGAGTTTTTCTTACCTAGCAAAAACCCCTTTCTCACGTAAAACAGACTAGACACGCACGCCGGGTGGGCTATTGTAACCAGATATTACCGTTCCATGCATCTGTTCCAAAGGACCCGAGCGCTCCCTGTTGTTTATCAATGAAAAAACTTATTATTATTCCTTCGTTATCTATTATTTTATTAGAAACTCTACTTGCATCGCTGGATGATGTGACTAAATGGACATCATCTCAGCTAAGTGCCTGGGATCGCAGCTCTTGGACGTCCAAAGCCAAAGATGAGCTAGTGACGCATGAGTCGCAGGCTTCGCTCATGCCTCAAGCATCGCTCACGTCTCAGGCATCTGTCACACCTCAAGCATCGGAGGAAGAACAGGATTTACGGTCTTACGACAGTGACAGGATCTTCACTTCAGAAGCATTGTCAGAGGTGGAAGACACAGTGTACTAGCGCTACCAATCTGGGAATTCACAATTTAGCAATCAGATTGGATGTTCGATGCAGCGATCTTAGTGCAAAGATTAATGCTTATTTCATCGAGATTCAGGAATGCTTGGGATACAGGCGCTGAGATACAGGATATTAAAGGTCTTCAGCAGTGAAGTTCATCCACCGCTATTTTAACAATGACATCAATCCGACCAGACAACTCTACTTTAGATTCTACACAACCATCAACATGTTCTAGAGCTTCATTGTAACCAAATCTTAAGGATTTAAGGTATGGTGGTTCCCTAAACAATTACCATATCTTACACCGACATTGTTTCAATAGTGTGCAATTGGCCGACTATCATGTCATAATGTTACCACATACATAACATTATGCATGATACAGTTCCCTTAGGCTATACAGAAATATCCTATCAGTCACCCAGAGAATATTTGAGAATTTCGCACCAATCAAAAAATATTACGGACTCATTAAGGCCATTGTCTATCCCCCGTGAGGGCTGCTCTATCCAGTCCTCCCTTACAGATGCAGGGGAAAGCTCATGTTCCCACTTTGTCGAACATGCGCTCACACTGAAAATCAGACAACAAGTTGTAATCACACTGATGAAGAGAGAGCACTCTTGAGCTGCTGAGTCAGTATTGAACTTTTAAAAGCGATCAAAAAGGGGTACGTGGTGGCCAGGATAGATGAGGTGTGACATTTTCCCAAAAAATCAAATACATTGTTTAGCGGTTACGTGAAAAGATTTTTAGAATTAAAACAACAAGCATCCGGATACCCATCAGACATTGTTACAAATGAAGATAAACAGGCTTACATTGACTGGTATTATGAAAAAGAGGATATTGAACTCGATCCGTTAAAGATCGCGCATAACCCAGCGCAGAGATCTATTAATAAGTTGCTCATGAATTCTCTTTGGGGGCGTTTTTCCATGCGTGAGAACTTGCCCATCACGCAACTTGTAAATGACCCAGATGTTTTTACCAGACACATTTTCTCCACAACGAACGTGTTAAAATATTTTACGTTTGTTTCAGATGATACAGCTCTGATTCAGTTTCAACCATCGAAAGATATTCACACCAAGACTACGGATATTAATGTTTGTAGGAGCGTTTGCAACAGCGCATGCACGTCTAAAACTGTAAGAACTCATGGAAAAACTGGGAGATCGCCTGTTATACTCGGACACAGATAGTATTATATTTGTGTCAAAGGAAGGTGACTGGGACCCCTCACTCAGGGATTTTTCTGGGGAGTTGACCAATGAAATAGATGATGGTGATTATATCACCGAGTTCTGCTCCAGCAGTCCGAAATTATATGAGTACCGGACCGCTAAAGATAAAGCAGTCATGAAAGCCAAGGGGATCACTCTGAACGCTAAAAACTCACAAGCTATCCAATTAGACACGCTGATTGGTCTGGTTGACGGTTTTGTGTTATCACGTGACACTT
The DNA here is from genome assembly GCA_036877545.1 of Yasuhikotakia modesta. Classification (NCBI taxonomy): domain Eukaryota; kingdom Metazoa; phylum Chordata; class Actinopteri; order Cypriniformes; family Botiidae; genus Yasuhikotakia; species Yasuhikotakia modesta. The sequence goes on from JBAJNP010002690.1 coordinate 40,918, forward strand.
CGCAATGCATCATGGCCTATAGCGACAACATTGTGAGGGATAAAAAGCACCTCACATTGTGTAACAGGGTAGTTGGTAAGAGATTTAGGGTGACCTATAATAAACGTCGGGTATTCAGTGACTTTAACATACTTCCCTATGGCTACTGACTGCAAGGTGTCACGTTGTGCGTCTGAATTTGATTTCAGGCTTCAACATCTGTTTTCATGTTTGATCAGTGGACTGTAAAACTCATTTTGTAAAACTTTTGTTAGAAAATGCATCAAATGTGATTTCTAAAAAAATTGACCGCATTGTATATGTCACGTGTCACTAGTATATCTGATGAACTGCTTAAGTCCTATGATATAAAGGTTGTTGAAGGAATACCAACGAGTCTGAATGATGACCATTTACTGCTTGTTGATAAAACATGTCTTCTCGTAATCGATGACATGATGCAAGAAGCGTGTGTAAACAGAGATTCAAAAGGTTTTTACACAGTACATGCATCACCAAGATCTCAGCGCTATTTATATTGTACAGAATTTGTTTGTAATGTCGCCTTTCCTTTTATTTTCAGCATAATAGCTTCTAAACAGTCGTGAAATATGAAATATGCAGAGAAGTTGTATTTAGTGCCGCAGCACCAGCTGGACAAGCTGAAATCCCATACGCCTCGTGAGAATATTCAGCGCATTGTAGAGAATGATTTGGACACGGCTGTAAGACATATTTTACTAAGGAATGATACAGATCAATACGAAAAAGTCAAACAAAAATGTCCTGACAAGGAGACAGAGAAAGTAACGTTTTAACGCTATCCTTACCATCACCTTCCAACGTTCATAAAAATGAAACTAACGGCGAACATGACATAGACAAAACAGACGATGTAATGGATGAAGTGTTGAGAAACATCCCTGCGAGAAGTGCTGAAAACGAAGATACATACTGGAAAAAATGTCAAAATCTAAAGGTCTGTCTTTGTGGAATGAAACGGGGGAATTTGTGTTTAAGGGTACTGTCATCCCGGGGTCACACATGTTTGATTTGATAAAAAAGTATTACTAATCCGCAAAAGATCCGTGGGGACAGAAGGCCGGTAGGTTGGACCGAGTTTCTACAGGCCTTTGCCGAATTAAACATACCGTTTTCCACCATACCAAATTATGTTAGATATTCCATTCATCAATTAAAGAGTCATCCTTTGTGCGATGGATGTGTGTTAATTATAGCCATAGATGGTAAGATCCTTTTCCACCTCTCAGGCAGCTGATCGCAAGGGAGTACACCGAGAAAATGTTACACGCGATCTTGTCCATAATGGCTGTGAGCTGTAATGTGTCCATGTCTCATTCACTAATAATCCGCCAGGACCTGTCTGCGATTTGACACTTCTATAATGCTGTCAAAAACGGCGAAGGTGGCGATGTTAATAGAGAAGGGGTAGAGGTTTTTTGAAATGAGCTTCTAGCCTGATATTGCCGGACTTGACAAGCAATATGTGTTGTCCGTACTCCTCATCGAGGGTGAGGTTAAACGTGTACAGTGTGTCCTTGTTCAAAAATTCATTTCTATTAAACGCTAGGGTGTGGTTTTTTAGATGTCTACCGGTTGACATTACCAGATGATAAAATTTGTGCACCGCGGACCCAGACTCGAAATCAGGCTGCAGAGGTTTGGCTGGAAATTGTTGATCATCTACGTAAATTAGGAACTCCTAGGAACTCCAAGTCATAGTACTTAAAGTGGAAAGGATTTTTGGTATAGGATCCGGTAAATGCATCGTTATCCACCATGCCTAGAACAATAGAATTAGGCAACGTTCCTAAAAACATGTTTTCTTGAGTTGAAACTCTAGTCCCTGCCGGTATGGATATATTTTTAAGACAAACGCAGTCTATAGGGTACTTTGTGGTAGTTGTGAGCAACGCCTGGGCATGCCCCGCCTCACAGATGGCGATACGCTCACTTTTTTGACAAATAGGGACACTGAGACGATATTCACTTTGTAGTCCACATTGTCACTGCTCATCAAACAGAATTCATCTTTCCCTCTGATCATTCGCACTTTAACATCAACACCGTTTAATAGCAATTTTCCTTGAAAGAAAATATCATTATGTATGGGGACCATCATCTCTATGATTTTACCACCGCTAGTGAGAAGCGATCTTTTGAGCAAACCCCTATTTCGTCCTAAGGGGTCATGGACATCTATGTGACCCGCAGTGTCTTTGTAAAACAGAACGGATGAGAAAGCAGTCTCCAGCGTATCTTTCCCATAGTTGATAAGAGTCTCTATGATGCACCGGTAAGGGTATGTGCTCGAGCTCTGTGAAATTAGCCGGTCTTCTATGCTCACATCTACCTGCAAAAAAATAGTAGCCCCAGGGTAACTTATGAGCGCTACCGGAGCCAGGTCGGGTATGTTACTGCCATCAGGTTTAATGATTTTCAGACGAAGAAAAAGCATGGTGTTCTTTAGGTCGATATAATCCTCACCGGTCCCCGCTATAAAAACTCCAAAGGTGCAGAGTCCGAAATAGCCGATAAAGGCGGTACTTCTAAATAGGTATTTTTCCTCGATCGATGTCTGTGTAAGCGGGACTGTAAATAAATCCAGTTCAGACTTGATACATTCGCCCGACATGTTCTGTATTAAAGCCATGTTATAAAATGGTCTTTACCATTTTCTCTTTGATATGGCGCGTTTTGCAGACTTGAACTTTCTCGGTGCTACTGACAGTTTCTTGTGATGACAAAATGTTTTATTTATAGAATGACCACGCCTGCTCCTCTTACCGGGGGGTTTAGAAAGACGTGCCATTACCATTAACCCTGAGCTATCCTGTACTTTATCGTTGTGTGTTCGACATCACATTCGATACTACATCTGTGACTATATTTTTAGCAGCCGCTTTCAGGTGGGGTTTAGCAATACTGAATCCTCTTTTTAACAACGGCGCTGCCATTCTAAAAAGTCCCCTGAAAAGACCTCCTAGACCGGCTCCATACATAACACCACCTGCATAGTTTCTTTGCTATTCTTTCTTCCTGCATAGATCCGTAAAGAGTAAATGAGCGAAGAAACTGTGAGAGATATTCAGACATCAACATACTCACAATCCATGCTAGATTTAATTCCTATACGTGGGTCGTCGTCACTAGCATGGTGGTGGTTTGGTTTTAAAAGGTCGTATGTTAGTCAAAAGACAGTGATCTGCAAACTGTGCCAAAAATCAGTTACGGTCAAAAGCAGCTCGACGACAAATCTGTTTCACCATCTTCAAACTATCAATCATAGTGAATAAGAGAATTATGAAAAGTTTAGGAAGACGGAGAATCAGTTAAACACAACGCGTCTGCAGCAGACAGGGTAAAAACACACTGCGGTTAAGCCAGCCGCTCCTAAATTCACAGTTAAACTAGCCACTCGTGCAATTCTGAGGCGCGTCTTTTAGACACTTAGAGGCTCCATACATAACAGCACCACCTGCATACCCAGGGAGTCCGCTGCCAGCTTGGTTCTGGTAATACTCAACATAATCGGTCGGCTGCATCATATGACAGTTATAAAAGTTCATTTTCAGAGAACGGATAGTTTTGACAGTTTGAAATGAAGCTTTACAACAACTTCTCTGTAAGAAAATGGTATTTCACGATTTTGGTCGTCCTTCAGCTCTATGGTGATGTCCGTGATGAGCTACTTGTTGACCGATGCGTAATGGGATTTGTCATAAGTGACACTGACAGTATTGTTGTTTTGACCTGAAATATGTACGCATCTCAAAAGGGGGACTCGCGAATCACAGACCGCTTGGTACTCAATAATGTCTGCATAAACATACATAGTATAGAATCTGGCATTCATATCAGCTTGACAGGGCGTGTATATCATCAAGTTTTACTCAAAATGGGCTTTTTCATGATAGTTTATACGTCCTAAAGCTTCACCCGGAGTCATGCCTAAAATTATAGCCAGCTTTAGAAGAAGCTTACTGATATGTTAGGCTTGGCTTTGAGGCAAACTTTGTTAACCACATTGTCGTAAATCAATGCTGCCGTCGGCCCGAGCTCTTTGCTTATCGCATGAACAATGATAGGGATATCATTGTAGTACCCTGCGTTTGTAAACATCGATTTAGAAATATAAAAACCCGGCAAGTCTTTTTTCTCGTTGGCCAATCTTTTTACCTTCGCGTTGACGCAACGGCGCTGTGTGTAATTTGAACAATGCGTCTTGCTTGTTAAAACAGTACCAGCTTCTGGAGTATTCAATCTCGCTCAGACCAAGCTGCCATTGGCCTTTCAAGCTTATAGGAGTCGCTAGTTTTGTGCAATAGCTAGATATACGATTGTCGGGGTATACAGTATACGATAATATTGTGATTGCTGGTTTAACGATATGCGAAATCAAAATATCGAGTATGTTACTCATTTTCAGAAGCCAATCAAAACGCTGCATTAAGCGATGCGCGTTTACTGCGTGCTGTAGTATAGTACACACGCACATTCAGAGCATGTGTTAGCGGGACAGATCCGTGTTTGACTGAAGATTAAATGAGCGAAGAAACTGTGAGATATTCAGACATCAACATATAATCCCGCCAGATTTAATTCCTATACAAGGGTCGTCGTCACTAGCATGGTGGTGGTTTGGTTTTAAAAGGTCGTATAGTCAAAAGACGCTGATCTGCAAACTGTGCCAAAAAACAGTTACAGTCAAAAGCAGCTCGACAACAAATCTGCTTAACTAATAAAATTTGTTATTGCAGTGATGTACTTTCTTACTCTCTTTATTCTGTTGTGTTCAACCATATGTGGATTAGTCTCATTACACACTGCTAGTCAATGGTCACCTTGGGTCTACCTGTC
>JBAJNP010002691.1:0-18056 GCA_036877545.1 Yasuhikotakia modesta
GATGTCTTTAGATGACTGTAAATGAAGCGCGTTGCAGGAAAAAAACTTCACTACCCAGAAACCCTTTCTACATTCGCTTATCGCATAACCCTCTGCGGCATCCGTAGGATGTCGTGGCGCTTGAGGAGCATACAGGCGAAAGTACAGCTGTGTCAACGAGACGATAAATCAGACGTTTCTGAAATCAAAGCTCAAACTGTTTTAACCGTGTATTATAACTGTATCGTTAAAAGTTTCCTCAGTCGATTATGAGGCGTCCGGCTGTGGGTAAGCAAGCTTTATAAATGAGAAACGATAAAAGATTATGCTAAGCTAAGCTAAGCTGTTACATAAACCGAGTGAAACTTTGTCACTTGATGATTTGTGTGACATTAAACGTAACATTAAATGATAAGTTCCCAGTTGTAGCAAACCATTTAGGATAAAATAAAACATTTAGTTATAACTACGTACATTATCTGCTAAATAACTACATGTAAAATAGCCACTACGTGAATGTTTAAGTAACTGGACAAGCTTCAGAACAAATCATGTGTTTAAAAACACAACCAGCAATTGTCTAAATTTCTCTACATTAGCCATGTAGATTATATCTTTCAGGTTAATACAACAACATGTCTGACCGGAGTAGTGAAAACACAGTTTGATAGTAATAGCGTTTATTGTATAGGTGAGGAGAACTACGGTGCCAGCAGACGCAGCGTGTACGAGGAGGAGAATGAGCATCTACAGGAGGGACTGAGAGCTAAAGTAAACGCGCTCAAACATGTGAGTCGTATAGATGTTAATGTTGCTTTACGACAGATGCAGATATTTTGATGAGAAATTTATAGATTAACAATAGATCACACAATAATAATCATTATATAATACAAATAAATTATGGGTTGTTTTGCATAAGAGAGTAATCAACTTGTTTTTCTCAATTCTCCTAAACCAAACTCAACAAAAAATTCCAGCCTCACACCTTGAAATTGTTGGAAAACGTATGAATGCTTAAATATGTACATTTTATCTATTCAGCTGTCAATTGACATCGGAAATGAAGTCAAGTACCAGAATAAAATGTTGGGAGACATGGTAAGTGAATGTATTTAATGGTGGGCATGTATTAGTCTGTCTTTATTTTCTGAAAACACTGATCAATAGCTTTAACATTCATGTTTTGTTTGTGCACCCTCAAGGACTCCGACTTTGACTCAACTGGAGGTCTGCTGGGAGCCACCATGGGTAGACTCAAGCTCCTGTCCAGGGGAAGCCAAACCAGGGTGTGGTGCTACATGCTGCTGTTTGCTCTGTTTGTGTTTGTGGTCCTGTACTGGGTGATCAAACTGAGGTGATCGCAGGACTGAGGAGATCCAGGACTTTCTTGTGTGCCATTCATCTGGGCTGGAGGACTTCCGTCTTCGCAACGACACGGACTGAGATATCTGAGAAGAGGGAGGGTGCTTTCCACAGGACACGAAACAGAGCCAATGAGAGATATTGTGCAATACGTACAGTATAAATTAGCCCTAATTCATCCAAATTTGTGTCCCCTTATTGCAGTGAATCATATTTAATGCTGGTCAAGAGATGGTGTTAATTCATAAACACATGCATTATTTCTTATTCAGTTATAATCTTTGTTTTATAGTGTTACTTGTTTAGAATGTATTTCTTTATGCACCTAGCACCCAGTGATGTCAATTATTGTGTAATGTTGGTCACTGAACCATTCTAATAGATGTGTTTTAATTGATGTTCTTTAGGGTTGAATATGTCATGCATTTATGAGTAGTTTGTCAGTGACATACAAGAGTACAATGATCCTTTCAATGGTGTACCTGGAAACTATTTTTGACAGTAGCAACACAGAACGGAGTGCAAACAAACTAGGTTTTGTCAGCCTCTATTTAACTGCTTACTGTTGTGACTGTGTAAAGGTTTATCCTTAAGAGGGTTTATCCTGAGACCTAAATGTTCAGTGCTATTCATTTACTGTGTAAAAATAACAGAAAACACCCCAGAATTCTATATACTTTAAATGTTATACATGCTTTGTTGGAGTTCTTGATTAAACCCTTCTGATCTCTATAGTAAACAATGCATGGTTTATTTTATTTTCAGAAACTAATTTGTAAATGTCAGTTTTAGAAAGAGTATTTACATAAAATTTCCTTGAGCTGTCAGAAGCTTGTCCTGTTTTTATTAAAGGATTAATTTGTGGTTTTCATGAATAAGCAATGCTTTTTCAGAAGGATAAAAAAGCCTTTAATGTTTTTCCATGCATATTAACAAAATTAGTCATGTAAAACTATTATAATTTACATATTTCTATTTTACAATTTACATATCACTTCACAAAAAGCTAGTTTCTATCAATAAAGTCTTCATTCAGGCAACAATTTAAGTTCTAGATCAGTATTTAAATACTGATGAGTGTTTTTTTTTTAATTAAATGATGCATTTACTTATAAATTTTAAGTTCTTTTAAGTGCACTTTGTTGCTCAAAATGACTTGGTACCCAAAACAAATGGTGAGCTCATTTCTTGGGTAGAGTGTCCATGTACTTGCAAATGATTGACAGCATGACCTCATCGGCTCCTGCACCAATAGACATCAATCTGGAATCCCTTTTAAAACAGAGAAAAACATTGATCTTATTACCATTTTAATACTTTTGAAACATTAATATCAACAGAATCCTTAACCAAGATGGGGCACACATGCACGTCTGTTACATTTATCAGTGAAATCACTAGATGTCACTGTAGCTTCTGTGTGCTGATAAAGAAATAAGGGCACAGGTGTGAAACCTCAGTTCAGATGTAGTACATTGAACTGACCTGTAGAACCTGCTGACTAGGACATCGCTGGTAAAGCCCATTCCACCCCAGTACTGGAGGCAGCTGTCGCCCAGTTCTCGAGCCAGTCGCCCTGCCTTCAGCTTAGCCATGGATGCTAACTTTGTGACATCATTTCCCTTAATGTACAGAGCTAATAACAGTGTACAAAACATGTCAGAAATCAAATTTAATTTTCATGTTTAGTTTAGTCACATGTGAAAGGTTCCTAGAGTCCTCAGAATTTTAATTAAGTTAAGAGCAAAACTGAATTATTGCAAGCTGGCGTTCGTACTACTTCGTTCCATTACTGATCTGGAATTGTCAGTCGCTATGAGACTTTGCGGTGCCAGATCCAAACCCATGAAATTGCATAGCTCCCCATCACAGATAACTGGCATTTCTAATCATGCTGAAATAATTTGGAAGATGGTTTGACTCACCTGTGGCCCGATGCAATAGGGATCGCAACAGCTCGATCTCCGTCGCCAGTTCTGCTAGTCTGAAATGGACCGCCTGGTGGTACAGAACTGCCTGATTGAAGATCTTCCTCTGTCTGGTGTAATTAACGGTCTCCTGGACAACTTTCTCCATCATCGTTATAACTATAAAAACAAGCCCATGTAGGGAAACATTAAGACACGTTCCAGTCTATCAAAGAAAAACATTCCGATGTGTGTTTTTTTTTTAAACAAATTATGTGATAGAGGAAATTGTTCTATGATTTCTGGCCTGACAACATCTACACAGGAAGTGGGAATGTTTGCCAGTGATGTCAAAAGATGTCTACAGAACGTACCGGAAAACTGGCAGGTATTTTTTTCTAAAAAACACACACTTCCACACTACCTACCCTTTGACTCAGAGATAAACGAACTTTGGCCTGAGAGGACAGTGATTTGGCTTCATTATACACAGACTGGCACCGGTAACATTAGCTTACAGACGTCATGCCCTCGACAATCACAAAACCGAAGAGGCGCGTTTGACGTGCGATTGGACGCGTGGGAGGTGGAAAGAATGACTTACTATTGGCCACTCCCCAGAGTCGCTCCTCTTGAAACTGCAGCATCTGGTACGTGAAGCCCATTCCCTCCTGCCCTATGACATTTTTACAGGGCACCCGCACGTCATCGAAAAACACCTCCACTGTGTCCGAGGAATGCATTCCTATTTTATTAATTTTCCGTGCAATATGAACTCCTGAAGCATAAGATTAAGCACAATGTCAGAACACGCAAACAACCCTTTAACCAAAAGTTCCACAAAGTTCAACGGTGTTCTGTCTTACCAGGTAGATTCATGGGTAAGCAGATTAAGGATTTGTTTCTGTGTGGAGGATCATTGCTGGTGTTGGCCAGCAGACACATCCAGTCTGCTTGTGCACCATTAGTGGTCCACATCTTTCCCCCATTAATGATAAATTTGTCTCCTTTGCGTACAGCTGTAGTCTTTATGCCTGGAGGAGGGTTAGTTATTGGTAGTTATTCTCCAGATTAGAAGTCTTTAATTTACTGAAAAATGTTACCTAAAGTCATACAGCATGCTACAGCACACCAGAATGTTTCAATCTTTAAAGTTTTTTAATCGTCAAGCATTTAAGGTTCATTAGAGCGATTAATAATCGTTTTACTTTAATCTTTTACTCTATATGCAATACAGAACATAACATTGTATAAAAATGTATTTTCAAGCTGTCCTTTAATCTTCTTTGAGAATGTAATCAGGATTAGATCGGCCACTTGCATATGTTTACATCCTGTTTAAAACACACCCACAGCAAAGTAAAGAAAGTTACGGTTAAGAATTTTTCCCTCGGGAAAAGACTTACTTGCAACATCAGAGCCGGCCCCGGTCTCACTCACGCCAAGACAAGCCACTTTGTCTCCCATTATGGTTGGCTGGAGAAACTCTCTCTTGAGTTCTGCAGATCCAAACCTACAACAGCACAAAGGTCACGGTTACTTCCTCACAGTTACTCAGCAGTCATTTTACGGGTGTCATGGCAACTGTAATTGAATCAGTGAAACACTCATAAAACAGCATGGGTTATAGAAGAGACATTTCATTACCAGCTACAGGCAATTTCAGACTAATCATTTCACACAGTATAAACACAAAGGCACAAATCATAATCCCTCATTTCTGAATCCAAACAACTAAATCAAATATGCAAAGAACAAACACAAAGTGTGATTACAACTCATGTGAATCGTACAAGGTTTAATCCCATAAAGCAAAGCTTTAATCTAATATGAAAGCATGGTAGTCATATTAAAAACATGGCAAAGCTCTACTGTATATTAGACTCTGGCCTTCAAATTGCTTTACAGCCTGTTTAACATTGATATTATTACTGTTTTTCAGTAATTACAACCATCTTGTAGCCTAAAAGTGAGATAAGAACATTGCAACACAGATAACATTTAATGAAAAGACTAACAGGCTGAGACGATCCCAAGATGTTGTCTGAGATCTGATTAAAGGAAAATAGCAGGGCCTGGGGAGTAAACTAATGAGAAAATATTACCTTGCCAGTGCAGGTGTAGCCATGTCACTCTGAACCCCGATGGCCATTGGAATTCCTCCACAGTTGATGTTTCCCAGTTCTTCCGCAACAGCCACACTGTAGCTAAAGTCCAGCCCCAGGCCTCCATACTCTGTCACCAGTGAAAACAACCAGCAAATGTTAATCCATTAACTGCATGTTACACCTGCTCATTTTGGGTGAAGGCTGAGAAAGTAGATCTACATACAGTCACTATATAAATTTTTTTTTTACATATATTTCATTGTTTGTACTGTTAAGCAATATCACACTCACAACCCGGGTTACTGTATTTTCACCGCATGTGGTTAATATTGCATCACATCGCCACACTTTAACTCATTGATATTGGTTTAACATTCCCATGATACTCTTCTAATCATGCCATTTCATTTTACAATTTCCTATTAGTAACAAAACATTAGGACTATTAAGAACAGCGTGTAATACTATGGAAGCAATGAGGAAAACAGAGCTGGTAAAAAAAGCACTCATTTTGCCCAGTACTTTAGGTCACTGTATTCTGTCATCATGGTTATTGACAAGATTTGGCAAAAAGTCCAGTTGTGAAAATAATAGAGGAACTGGAGGAAACAGATCCAACTGCACAGGAACAGCTTTACAAAGAGAGAGAGAGAGACTGAGAGACTTAGAAAACAAACAGCTGGACATATGACTCTTAGTAAAAAAAAATGTCAAATCAGGCTTTAAAACATTCTGGAGTGCAACAATCCGGCTTTTCAGCAGTTCTGTACAATCTGTTTAGCTTGTCTGGTCAGATGCATTACACTGAAGACTTTTTAATGTACACAAAAGAGCTTATGTTTGAGCTGATGCAGACAGACATCACAGATGTTCTCTGATTCTCTGTTCTCTGACACTATGACGACAACAATACTGTGCAATGGTTTCATTTATATACTGTATACTGGGTTTAGGTACTGTAGCCTTGGATACTAGAATATGAAACTGGAAAAAAGAGGTCAAATGTTATGCCTCAGCAAGTAGGTCTGAGCTTTTGGGAGTACAGGTCAACCAATGAAGTAATCCAATTTGTCATGGACTTGTCAGCATTAATGATTTTTTAAGGAAAACTCCTGCTAAATGTTGTAATCTGTTACTTGCATGTTTAAGCACAGTATATTTCATCACTGCATAGATGTGAAATAAGAGGTATTTGAAAGACAGAAGAGGCCATGGACCTCCACATATTTTGTGACTTGAATCGGGAGGCTGGACGGTTCGGACAGCGATGGAGTGCTGGTGTCTTATCTGTGCCGAGGTTGGCAGGGTTGCAAAAACAAGCAAGCTGGATTTCTGCCAGTGTTCTGTAAGACGGATTCGTGTCAGCCGAGTTGTGAAAGCTACTCCATGACTCCATGAGGGAGAGGTTGTTATGGGAACTGGTTTGAAGATTCCTTCAGTCACGCAAATAATGTAATGCAAACTTAATATCATGCCACAATTCTTTTATACACTATGCTCTTCAAATATTTTTATCTTTATTTATTTTTATTATAATTACAGTACAAATTCTGCAACCATTCACAAAGTCTGCAACCATTCACTAAAACGGAACTCCTTCTTCACACTTTATTCTAGTCACTGATGATGGAAGGTTTTTTTTAAAACAAAATTAGACACAACACTCAAAAATCTCTAGGGTGTGCACAGGAGAGATGAGAAGCTACAGTTTAAACTACAGGAGTCAACCCACCTGAACAGACTTTTTATTATTGTTTAGAGGTTTCAGGAGTATCAAGTGCAGCATATATTACATGAGGTGAGGCTTTTCCCAGAGCACTAATCTTCTCTCTAAGAAGATGCTGTAAATCCGTCCTGCTAATGCATAAGTGTCACCGTGTCAGCATTCCTTAATGCAAGAGCCTCTCTCCTCTGAGCTACACATTTATAAATCAGTTTCCCCAGTGGCTCCGCTTGCATTGCAATGTGCCCTGCATTGTGTTCCAAGAGTCACATAATGTAACCGTTTAAGAAATGAGGCAAAACAATCATTGTTTGCGAAAATTTGCTCCCATTCTGGATTTGTATTATGGATCTGTCAATAACTGATACACACCAACATTATCTGTGCTATATCAATAAAATGCATATTAGTTAATATAAAAAATTCAAAATGACCTTCCAAATCCAGAATTATTAATAGTAATGTGGTAAAAAAATATATGTATTTGAATCATAAAACATCACATCACCTCAGAATACACAATTTTATTCAAACATTTAGAATATAAATATTTTAGAAATACCCATAATAAATATCATGATGATTTGGGAATATTCATCACTCTGATCCAAATGCTGCTTGTTTTCTCCAGAACAAACTGCATCTGCTGGTTCTATAATTAGTTTGCAATTACGTTGTTTACTTCTGAAGTGTTTGTCTGTTAATGAGTTGCCCTGTTTTGCTACATTCCACTTGATGCTAAGTCATGTTTGATGTTAAGCTTCAGTAGCTGAATACATTTTGTGAGTTGATAAGGACAATCACTTTCCACACTGTGCTCAGACTTGTCTTAAAACATCTTCACACCACAAGACTTCATATCTGTTACCTGCTACTCTGCAAAATAAGGGGCCCTGTCTCCATACTGAGGCCTAAGGCCCTTGCTTGTACTGTATTGATGGCTTGTGTCTGGGTTGGACTACTTTAATTTAAAAAAACAATTTTAAAACATGGGTCATTTGATAAATGTTTCCTCATAAAAATTTATGACATTATTTAACCACAATTAGGTTGGTCAAAACTTGTGTAACTTTATTTTCCTGAAGGAAAGAGACATTTTTGACAAAAGTACAGTTGTCTTCTATTGTATAAATAAAGCTGGAACAACACAAGGGTGGATAAATGATGACAGATGTATATATTAATAATTTCTATCAGCACTTTCATACACCGTAGCTGTGTGAAGCACTTGCAGCGTTGCATATCTTCTTGAGAGGCCTCAACTTTAAAAGAGTTGTTCAAAGTTTATTTTTAACAAGGCACACAATCACTTTCAGTCCAGCTGTAACGGCTGCAGAGGCATATTTCAGTACAGATGGCTTTGTAATTCATAATGTAATGCAGACTTTGCAGAAAGGGTTTTGTTATATAGTATGGAGCACAGCAAACTATTCTGGACCCGTCAACAAACCCATAACAAAAAAATCACAAGCCATCAAATATCTGTTAATTAATTTGAGTAAAGAATGCATAATGCTAATGAAAAACGTTATAAAATGCAATACAAAATAATATATAATGTTATACAAAAATGTTTAAAAAGTCAAGTTTTAGGTAGCAACAGTCCACTTACCCACAGGCTTATTGACACCCAGAAATCCTGCGTTTCCCAGGATCTTGAAGATCTTATGAGCAGGAAACTGCCCTTCTTCTTCCCATTTGTCTACATAAGGGTTGATCTCCTGATCAATGATCTAAAACACATTTAAGTGTGAACAGGATACTCAGTTAATCTACATCAAATGTGATTTGGAGAAGTGAAAATGTTTAAACTGTAGTTTAAATCAAGTGTAACAATAACATTTTACTTGTATACTTATTCCAGTGAAGGACATTGTGGACAGAGACAAACAGGAAACAGCTTTTAAAACAATCACACAAAAAACTGTGATGAAATCCAAAGCTTTAGACTTTTGTTATGTGTCCAAACTAAACATACAGAGAAACTACATGAATGGAAGAGATGCCTGGAAAGCTTTACTTCAAAAGCCTTTCTCATAGTTTTTTTTTTAAATATTTTTTCACCAAAAAAATGAGTTTAATTGTTGGAGCCATGGCCTAGCAGTTAAACCATGGGCTCTGAAAAATTGAGCTGTGGTGCTGGTGTGGACAATGTGAGTTTGGCTCGTCATTTCCCAAAGCTTTTCACCCCTTCTCATAATCATATCCTACCTCTCCTATAAGTGACCAAAAATAAACTATTGTAATTGTTTAATGCTATATAGAGTATTATAGTCCTACAATAGGTTCCTTCCTTGAAAGTTGGACCAGACATACAGTTTCCTTTTGAGTCACTTCAGGGCTTCTGTTTCTTGTCATCACAATAGCGTTGTGAAATATAGTTAGTATTAGCAGCGATACTCATACAGCCACAGCTAAAAAATATTAACTCTGATAGATGAGTAAAATTACTTATAACACTATTCTCACGATTTGTGGGGAAATCATAGATGAGCCATCGTCTGAATGTCTTGTTAAAATAACAATTGCAAGTGTTATCTTAAGGTCACTTTAAAACCTGATTCATTTTTCTTTTATCATGGAGCAAAATGACAAAACTGTTTTTAGGAAAACAGCCAGGCTCCTTTTTTTATACAATAATTCCCACAAATATCATTTGAATGTTGTGCTATGTGTTCCCAGAAAATGTGCTAATTAACTTTGTGCTTCATAGAGAAAGAACACCATACAGGTCTATGATCAACATAAGGATGGATATTTTGGGTGAATTATCTGTTTAGGATATGAGAGACGTCAATTCAAAGTCATTAGACCATGTTAAAGCTCAGTGTCTGCACTGCACCAGTGTCACTAAACTTACTTAAGCTGTAATTAAAGGGAGTGATGCTATTCATTAACTTTTACTTACACAAATTAAGCAGAAGAAACAAGCTTTAATTTTTTCCAACTGATGCTAACAACAATAAAAGTAAAGTTAATTCAAGCTTGAAGAGCATATTATTGTAATTCTCCATTTCAGTAAAAGTTAATGTTAATAAACTTTTTAGCAGTCAAAATTACTTCACATAATAAAGTATGTCACGCTTACTACATTTAATGCCTACAATGTAAAAAAAAAAACAGTTTCAGTATGAGTCCCAAAAAGATATTGCTAAGGGATGAGTGTTGCATTTTCCCCAAAAACATGCAGACAGGCTGCTTCACTGCCCAACAAAAATATATTGACTCAGAACCAGCATGTACAAAATAAACAGATAAAAAATGAAAAGTAGAGCAGGTTCAACAACACAGTATGAGAAACACAGCATGAACTAGTTTGAGTCGTTTTATTTTGACAATTTTGGCAAGACATATAGAACACAGCAGGGCGCACAGAAATCTAGACACGTCACATTTTGTCTGGATTTAATCAGGCTTTGTGTGAATAAGGTCAAAAAGAAAGGGTGGCCAAACTCTGTCAGAACCAACAAGGTTCCGAAATCTTCACAAAGGTTAGTGATACATTCCAAAATACTGTTGCTGTGCAGACCTGGGAATTGTTTGGTGGGGTCCAGAACTCTAACTTATGATTTGTCAACACAAAATGCTCATAGGAGACATGACCATTGAACTAAATAGAATAGACCCAGTGAGTGATGTTTCCAGGAAGTGGCAGATTGGTGTGTGAAACGTAAATGGCCGGACTGAAGTGTTATGTAAAACTACAATTGTAAGTACAAAATACTTTTAGCATGAGTGAAAACAAAGCTACATTAACCTCTGTAGACAAGCTATCAAATCTAGATTTTTATCATGCCACATTTACATCATTTGTTCCATTTAAACACGTAATAGGATCACATGTTCTTAATCATAGGAGGCAAGGATTGTTCTAACGTGTTTTCAACATGTCCTCCTGTTTGGCGAGTTCTTTTAATAAAACACTGTCCCTGAGCTCCACACTGAAGCATTGTTCTCATTATCCGTCTCTCTGTATGTTTTCCCTTTCTCATACCAACCTATTCCCATACACTGGAAACAACTGGGAATTGAAGAAAGCAACTTCCTCTCCTGAGTTCTGTAGCCTTTCCTAGTACAGTTTTGATACAAGAGTGATTCTTGATTTAATGGCACCACTGACAATAATTAATGAAACATGAAGCTTCTTCACATACGACTAAAGATGTCAAAATAATAGACTGGCATGAATATCTGATCCTGATAAATCTGAATTTTGGTATATAAAAAAAGATGGACTGTCAAGACGAACATTAAGTGACGGTGATGTACATTGTCAAGGAAATCGCAATACTGATTTACAATTTTGTTATTTTATATTAATATATATTATATAATAAATGCAGCACATGACGCGTTCTTGTTTACAGCTTTAACGTTAGACCTTCTGCGCTACACGGAACGACAATGTCACGTGACAGCTCGAGCTTCCTGGAAGCGTCAAAACAAAGCGATTAAAGTCTATATCTATATAATATTATATATAAAAATCAAATCCTTCAATATTATCCTATACTGATGCACATAGGCTGACAAACTCCAATAACGCAGGCAACGTAAAACTAACTAAACAAACAATGCATGACCTCTTACCTACATTCTGCAGCCGAAATAGACTTCACATGCACATACAGTAATATTTTAAGATAATAACATATAAGATAATATTTTAATACAGCCTTGATACAGTAATTTTAAATCGCATCAAAGGTGCAGCACAAAATATCTACCTTTCCCAAAGATGCCTTTAATGCAAAGTGCTCCTGTGTGTAGATAATGTGATCGATTGATTCGGTAGAAACCGCTGCTTTAGGACTAGAAGACGCTTTTTCCGACAAGTACCGTTTATTGCAGACAACAGTTGTCTTCAATACATTACGATTCACGGCCAAACTGAACCGCAAGACTCCTCTTAACGCCATGCTTACCGTCTACGGACAGAAGTGTTGACGCGCATGCGTTTTAGCTGCCTGACGTCTCGCTGAAGTTGGACAAACTAGTTACTGGTGCGCAAGTTACCATGGGGGATATATGGCAGTTATATAATGTAAATATAGTTCACACAGTTATTTTTACATAGTTAAACACAGTTACAGAAAGAGAAAGATTCTGAATAGCCACCATTGACATTTATTTACAATACAGAAGTATTGTAGTGACTATGGCAAAGGTCTGCAACCTGCAGCATTAAACATGTGTAGTAAACATGTTTTTAGGTATATTTGCCTGTAAACCTCTAGGAACATGGATTTATGAGTATGCAGTAACCATGCTTTTTAATGAACACTGTAATAGAGAGCAATGGTGTAATGAACACTGAATATGTAAAGTTTTAGTGTAAGAAATATTGTAACACATATTGGTCCATACAAGGCTCTGATGATCAGTGGTCGTCTCATTTATTACACTTCAAAGAATACACAACAATATGTAACAGTGTCCATATCCTAATGACTCATTTACAAGGTAGAAAAAGCCAATCAGATTGTATTGAACATCTATCCATGCCTGTCATATCCATGTGGCGAAGACTCCAGCTATGATAACTTTATTGGAGGTGTCCATGGGCAGCAAAGAATACTAAACTGCAAAACTTGAGGGCTCCTTTGTCCACATTAACAAATGACACATCCACCTTTTTCCTTGAATGGGTTCTTCTCCTCTGGAATGCCTTTGACCAAAGGATCCTCATCTGCTCCACCCTGAATGTACTCGGAAATTTCTTCACAGCATTTGGACACCTGATTTTAAAAGGTGACTGAAACATTAGCGTCTAAAACCAGTCCTGGTTTTGTAAAACATAAATGAATACAAAACACTACAGTTACTATACCAACCGTGCCTGTATAAGCAATACTGTATTGAAGTGTCCACCTTTAAATAGTAAGTTTTGAATGAGTGTATTTTGATTCTAAGCTTACCTTTGCCCGTTCAAGCTTCACCTCAAGTTTAAGCTGCGTTACTTCCATTTTAGCCTTATCCAGGTCTGTCAAATCTTCCACATTTATGACTGGCATCGTCTGTAAGAAATTGAATTAAACAGTTATAAAACATACAGTTTAAAAAACGTTTTTTATTGGAAAGATGTTAGTTATAAAGTACATAAGTAACTTACTGCTGCTTATGAGGAAGTGCCCTCCAGCCCTGAAAAAGGACAGGGATTCTGTATCTCTCCTTCAATCTGGTTTATAAAGTAATCTGTATAAACATGGTAATCCCTTAATCTCATTTAAACAAGCACTCTTATTTTATCATAGTCTTCTCCATAGTCAGAAAGAAAAGGTGCAATGTGTTCCTAAATCACACTGTATGTTTAATAATGAATGCATAAAATTGCAAATATATAAAAAACAAAAAAGGTATAAGAAGTGTTTGTTCTATTGACACTTGTTGGAATATAGGTCAAAGGGACACAGAAAGTATTACAGGCTAGTATGATAAGCATGCTAATCCATGTTTCCCCATATACTGTCATATTAGATCATTCATTATCACTCGAGATATGACAAGTTTCAAACCCTCTTAAAACAGAGAGACAACATCATTTGCTGTAATATCTGCAATGCAAATAAAAATGTATAAACCTGTAACACCTATAAATATATCAATAACTATATATTTATTTATGCATACATACACACACATATATATATAACGTTTGGCTATGATGTAATGATGAGGTAATTTAATACGAGTATTTGTTTTTAACTTTGGGAATACGCGCAATTGGCTCGTAGTACTGCGTGGACTTCTCATGGAAATGACTAAGTTTATCCCGCCCTCCCAATTCCGACCCTAAAAATTCTCCATTTATAAGGGCAACGATAGTAAGAAGTCAAGTTAAAACGACTGTTCGTCAGCGTGGAAAACGACGTCTAACACAATGTCTTGTGATTTGTTTGGAGGTCTTTTGCTTATTATTGCTGTACTGCACAGCGCCGTCGGGCTCCCAAAAGGTAAAGATAACATTGTATGTGCTTTCTTCTTGCTTCCTGCGCGTGCAAACAAATGTGCTTCTTTTGTTTAAACTGTGTAAACACATTAATATTGCACATTAAACAAAAACATATAACCACGTGATATTCACCTGAAGTATGAGTTCATATGATTGCAAAACTATGATTTCTCACTGGTTTTAACGCGTAACTTGTTCCACATAGAGGTCTGCCTGCTACAAGTTGATGAAGGAACATGCAATATGGATCTCGACCGCTATTACTACAATACAATTACTCAGAAGTGCGAGGAGTTTAGTTACAGCGGCTGTGGGGGAAACTTGAACAACTTCAGGTCCTTTGTGGAATGTCAGAAAACATGCTTCAAGATACCCAGTACGTGTGTTTTTAACTTTATAACGCTTCTTGAATCACACGGTAGCCCATGGTAGTCCTATGGATGTGTTTGTGATTTGCATGCGATCTACTTTGTTCAAATAAGAGCTTTAGTACAGCCCTCCTGAACAATTATGGCTAAAATAATGAACATAAGAATTTCATTTGTGTTGGGAACGATATTTAATGTTACTGTTTTTAAAAATAAGTTTTGGTTTCTCTTACTACAGAAATTCCCCAGATTTGTCGTTTTCCAAAGGAAGAGGGACCATGTCGTGGCATCTTTAAGCGTTTCTTTTACAACATGACTTCCATGCAGTGTGAACCTTTCGACTATGGTGGCTGCCAAGGCAATGAAAACAATTTTATGAACTTTCAGACATGTATAGAGTATTGCAGACCTTCAAAAAGTAAGTACATACAGATCCCACATTAACACATTTCCCTAATGGAGACATTCTAGGCATTCTAGGTATATAAAATATACTACTATAATAGATACTATAATACAAATGTGTATGTTACAAAACAAACTCCAATAAATTAAGTATTTCAGTCTTGATAGTGATCCTGTCAGAACATTTTACAATTCTTTTTATTGGAATACTTAAAGAAATTTTTTTACATCATCCACACAATAAACTTGTTTAATGGCTTCTTCTGCAGAAGTTAATGGTTCCTACATCTATCTAGAATAATACATTTGTATTCTCTAGTTAACTAAGTCTTTCAAAAAACAAAGGTTTAAGGTTTTTGTGGTCTTGTTTTTAAGCAATCCCTGTGATTTGCCAAGATGTTTTGGACAAAGGGACGTGCTCAGCTTCAATACCAAGATATTACTACAACTCTGTTACAAAAACATGCCAGGAATTCATATATACAGGATGCGGACGAAGCAGCAATAACTTTGTTTCCAAGAAAAGCTGCGTTGATGTTTGCACTTCATCAGGTTAATTTAATTGCTTTAATTCTATTTGTAATTGAGTACAATAGCAATATTATTTTAAATTCACAAATGTGTTTTGTTTTGCCAGGGTCTAAGCTTTGGAAAAAGCCAGTGGTAAAAGTTCGTAAAGAGTACCTAAGACGGACAATGGGTCAGCCACAAAAGACACAATAAGCCAAAACAGTGAAGACATGCACATCACAAAAACAAAGATATTTGCACTGATATTACAACAGAGGAGTTATTCAAACAGACAGTTCATAAATACTGTCTACACTCAACAAAATGTGATGCTACATCCATTAATATATATTGCTATTTAATAGTATTTACATATGATGTTGAGTGTTTTGAAAGTAACTGTAAGTAAGTCTGATATATACTTAATGATTTTTGTATGTCTATGCAAAATGTATTGCATTATTACAATGCAGTGTTAAAGTCTTTTACTGGTTTGTTAAAGTAATATAGTGTAATGTATCATTGCCATTAGTTACTTAGCAACATTATATAAAATGTTAATGTTACTGTAATACTGACAGCAGCTTTAATCTCAATAGGTCAAAAGGAAGTGTTTAACATTGCAGAACACAGCATTTCTTGACTGCAGAACACAGCATTTCAAACGACTGTGCTGTGGTCATGGTTTTTATAAACATCACTTTATCATGTAACTTCCAATGATCAATATGGATTTTTTTATATACATGTTTTATGTATTGTAATGTGTATTATAATGTATATTATGTATATTTCATTATTAAAAACTACTGTATGATTGTGGTGTAAGTAGTGTTTTTGTTTGTAATAAACTGAACTTGATCTAATTCAATGTAAAATGTTCTCAACTAATGAGAAATATCCATTATTCAACTTAATTTTACTAAAATAAACTAATGTGCCTCATGTTTTTAAAATGACACTGGATGTCAAAACAAACAGCCATTTAAGTCTTTCAGCTACATCAATAATTTCCCTCATTTATCTTTTTTTAATATTAATGATCACTTCCAGTTCATGCCACAATGACAATTTACCTAAAACATTAGCAACAAACATCACCAGCGGTACATCTGTTTTAATTCCTATAAAACATAAACATCATCACCATAGTTGTAGATGGTACATAGATAACACAATAAATGCAAAAATAAGTGACAATCATACACTAAATCAATGTAATTTGTGCCTTAACCAAAATGAGTATATGGACCCTTGGGTCTAAATACTGTAGCTCCCCCTGCTGTAATTATAGATCAAGAGCAGATCAAAAGTTGTTTGTCCAGACAAATAATTGTTATCGATAGTCTAGACAAAAGGTGGCTTGAGGCTTCTGTCTCGCAGACAATTGCATTTCATGTCAGAATCAATCAACCAAAGCTGAAATTATTATGAATTTGCAAGGCAGATTAATATTCGACACACAAGTGTCAGTCTCACGACTGAAACTCAATCATGAGCCCAGATTTAGTTGTCTGAAACCGCCACAAGGTGGAGTTCTGTATTCATGCGGTCTAATGGTTTGAATGTAGTGTTGAAGTGGCAGAAGTTTGTCCAATCAAATTTCTTGGTTATTTATGCCTTAATAGAATTTGTATTGGCTTGGAATTGATTTTTTTTGCATTTTTGTCCTTGCATTACACAAATCCTCAAAAGACATTGTAGATAAGTAACAAATCAGATTTCTAAATATCTAAAATTCCTCTAAATATCTACCTGATAGAGGAACTAAACAGTTTCTAAACAGAAGTCTAAACAGACAGAACCATCCTATCTGTTATAATTGGACTCTACTTTTAGAATGACTTCTGATAAGCTGTAGCTTTTCCTCCAATAATAACTTTCAGCAACACATACACTCAGCTAGCCTCTCTGTGCATTCTTGTCACTCATGTATAGGGAGTTAGTCCTCTGTAGAGTCTGCATCCTGAGCTAAAGTCTTCAAAGGTTAATGGTTATATACTAAAAAGAGATTTGTTTACTCTCAACAGGTTTGGCAGGTTGCATGCTGGCATAACTGAATTTGCAACTAAATAAAATGATATTTTATGTAGGATTGCTGAGAGATAGCTGGATACCTCCTCGAAATAAATGCACAAAGCAGTCAATCATCAAGATGTTCTTTATGTAAATTAGACGTCTACAGCTTTCATTTCTCTGCAATGATGCGTTTAAATGAACAGTAACATTTTTCGCCACAACACCTAAAGCCTATATGGATTGTTTAATAAGGAAAAAGACCATGTTTGTTGCTTTATGTTAAAGTTTTAACTTTACCTTTGGTGGACCCCAAAAATATACTTGTTGTTAATCAACAACATTTTAAATGCATTTTCCATCTTAGCAGACTTTCTGCTCAACTTTGATCCTTTAAACAGCAATAAGAGTTATAGAAAAGTATGACTAACAATATATGTGCTTATTGTACCTAAAATAACATTCCAGATATTCTAGAATATTTGTCTTGAGACACAGTTAAAATGTTCAGTTAAAATCCACCTTTATTGTATAGCTTGATTCTTACCATGATGTGTGCTAGTGGGGAAAATTGTGTATATCATTATCTGCCTTTAAGAGGGGCAATAAAACAGGGTTTTGTAATATTCTGTCACCTTAATAGGAAATCTCTATGGGTCATCTTAGGTTTGCCTGACATTTGCATGGAAGAGATTCACACACTCCTAATGGAACTATCATTGC